>CM076584.1:1587592984-1587701473 GCA_034641835.2 Pinus albicaulis | reverse complement strand
AGAGCAGGTCGCAGCAGGAGGCAGCAGCGCTAACAGTCCAGGTTTGGAAACATGAATAAAAGGTCATGGGCTTGGCCCGGAATGGTTAATCTCTCGCGGCAAGCCACGCCCTCGCTCAGGATTGAGCACAGGACCTGTCCGTATTTACGAGAGCGACCTTACCACTACGCTGCCTCCACAGACCTTGCCCTTATTTTTATTGTTAGTGTAGCCCCCTTATTGTTATTTTTGTGCCCATGTAGTCCCTATATTGTTATTATTGTGCCCCATAGAATCCCACTATTGTTATTGTTGTGCCCTTACATTATTATTGTTATGTCGACTCTGATTATATTGTAACCCCTTAGACTCCTATATATAGAAAGGAGGATTTTTCATTTTAATCATCCAAGAATTTTTCAATTATGTAATGTAAAGGAGGTCTCCCCCTCAAAGAGGATAATGTTTAAGTCGATGATCCATCTTTTCTTCTATTTTATGAGATGGTTGCACAACAAAAATGAATCTTCGGCATTTTGAGTTTACACTCTATTACAATGAAGTTCCTCTTTCAAAGACTGAGGTGATCCAACTCAGTGAAATATTTTTTTTTTTGTATCATGGAGACCATTTTTTATTAACAATGCAATTAATTATTTGCAGGTATATGGTGCTTCGAAACCACAGAGTAACTCCACCATTGTAGCACATGTGTGTCTAAGCTGTTCATAAAATCCCCTGTATGGAGGAGGGAACATGTTGCAGACAACTATTGGAGAGAAGGGATTTGTTGAGTTTCTTTTGAGAGAAACAATTCACACAAAGTTTAGAATGATCAAGGGATTATGGAACAAACATTTTAATAAGATATTAAATGTGATAGCGTTGTCAATTTGTTGAAGCTTCATGTTATTCATATGAATTGCATACTATTGTTTGAAAAATGAAAATAGAATGCCAAATATTTTAATAATAACTATTTATAAAAAATTAATATTAAATAGTTGGTTCTTTTTCTTTTGTAACAATGTGTGAAAAATTATCAAAATTTGTTGTCAAAAACCTGCAGTTATCAATATGATAAATTACGTTTTAAAATATTTATAATTTTTTATGTCGATTAATTTATTTGTGATGGGAAAGTTGATGTTAAAGTTAAATTTGACAAAGAGAAAATTGGTTTAAATTAAATAATAATAATAATAATAAATAATACTAATAATTTTTTAAAAGGTTTTTAATTAAAAAATTTTAATTAATGTTTTAAAATTTTAAATATTATAAATTTAATTATTTAATATGTAATTTTATAGTTTTAATAAAAATATTTTCAAATTATAAATATGTAAATAAATTTTTTCTTCAAAGTATTGATTGTCAAAAGTACATTCATCACTCTTTTCTTATGAGTTTGGAGGTTGTTCAAATTGGTTTATGTCTTTGTGCATTTTCAGGTATGTTATATGTTCTTAAGCCTTTGAGACAATCTAAAAGTGAGAATTCTCAAGTAGAGGTTATAAAAACTATGGAGAATAAAAATATCCAATTTCCCTGGGTTGGATGATAACTCTACTACCATATGGCTTGTTGTTTATTCTCCTTCATTTATGTCTCATTTATACCATTTCAATATGGTTATAACCATTTTTCACATGAATTAGGAAGTTATGAAGATTAAAAAAGAAACACAAACAACTCTAAAAATAATATTGTCTTAAATATCTTTATTAAAGCTCAAAATCCAATGAATCTAATAGTTCAAAATAATTATTTATTAATATTATTTGGTGAATTTTATACATCATCAGATGTATACAATTCAGGTCAAACAATATTAATAAATCTCTATTTTGAACTATTAATTTCATTGGATTTTGCGCTTTAATAAATATATTTAAAACAAAATTATTTTTAGAGTTTTTTTGTGTTTGTTTTAATCTTCATAACTTCCTAATTCAAGTGATAAATGGTCCCAACCATATTGAAATGGTATAAATGATACATAAATGAAGGAGAATAAACAACATGCTATATGATAGCATAGTTATCATCCAATCCAAAGAAATTGGATATTTTATTTTCCATGGTTTTTATAACCACCATCTACTTGAGAATTCTCATTCTTAGATTGTCTCTTAAGAACATCTAACATACCCCAAAATGCACAAAGACATAATCCAATATGGAGAACCTCCAAACTCATAATTACTTTTGGCAATCAAGACTTTGAACAAAAAAATTTACTTACATATTCATAATTTGAAAATATTTTTATTAAAACTATAAAAATACATATTAAATAATAAAATTTATAATATTTGAAAATTTAAAACATTAATTTAAATTTTTTAGTTAAAATATTTAAAAATGTTTGTTAGTATTATTTATTATTATTTTTAAATTTTTAAATTTAAACCTATTTTCCTTTGGTTAAATTTAACATTAACATAAACTTGCTCATCAAAATTAATCGACATACAAAATAATAAATATTTAAAAACATAATTCCTCATATTGATAACTACCACTACAATTTTTTATAGCTAATTTTGATCATTTTTCCCACATTGTTACCAAAGAAAAAGAACCAACTATTAGACGTTATTTTTTTATACATAGTTATTTTTAAAATATTTGGAATTATATTTTCATTTTTCAAATACCAGTTTTCAATCCATATGAATAACCTTAAGCTTCAACAAATTGACAACGCTGTCACCTTTAATATATTGATTAAAGTGTTTGTTCCATATTCCCTTGATCATTCTAAACTTTGTGTGAATTTTTCATTTCAAAAGAAACTCAGCAGACCCCTTCTCTACAATAGTTGCATGCAACATGTACCCTGCTCCATACAGGGGAGTTTCCAAACCACTCAGACACGCATGTGCTACAATGGTGGAGTTTACTCTCTGGTTTCGAAGCACCAAATACTTGCAAATAATTGATTGCACTATTAATAAAAAATGGTCTCCATGATACAAAAAAAAAATTGCACTGATTTGGATCACCTCGGTCTTTGCAAGAGGAACTTCATTGTAATAGAATGTAAACTTAGAATGACGAAGATTCATTTTTGTTATGCAACCATCTCACAAAATAGTATAAAAGATAGATCAACGACTTAAAAATTAGACTCTTCGAGGGGGAAACCTCCTTTACATTACATAAATGAACAATTCTTGGATGATTCAAATGACAAAACCTCCTTTCTATATATAGGAGTCTAAGGGGTTACAATATAATGAGAGTCGAAATAACAATAATAATGTAAGGGAACAACAATAACAATAGTGGGATTCTATGGGGCACAATAATAACAATATGGGGACTACATGGGCACAACAACAACAATAATGGGGCTACACTATCAATAACAATAAGGGGATACACTAGTATTATAGGGACCTAACATGCCTCTCTCCTTCAAACAAAATTGTCCTTAATGCTTGAGTATTTATGCATGATTTTGTATAAAATTATCATCCTCCCATGTGGAATCTTTAGTGGGTAAGTTCTTCCACTTGATGAGATACTCTAAAATTGACCGATTTTGTAGCTATAAAGTTATTGTTTTCGTGACTGCTTCAGGTTCCAATATGATTTTTCCTTCCCCATAAAGCTTTGGCAATATTTTTTGAAATGGGAGCTTGTCACCTATAACCTTCTTTAAGCATGAAACATGGAAAACTGGGTGCACTTGGGAAGATGTAGGAAGCTCCAATTTGTATGCCACAGTACCATCTTTTAAAACACCTTGTAAGGACCATAATAATTTGGTGATAATTTATTATCCTTCTTAGCTTGCTTGAGGAATTTTTTTTGTATGGTTGTAGCCGTAAAAATACCTAGTTACCTACATCAAAACTTATTTTGTTGCGATGTTGATCTTACTGTTGTTTCATTCAATTTTGTGCCGAAGTGATGTTATTTTTTAAGAGTTGTATAACTTGTTTATGTTTGATGTGATATTCCATTGCTTGAACCTTAGAATTTTCTCTTAAATATGATGTGATGGATGGTGGACGATATCCATAAAGTGCCATAAATGGGGTCATTTTGCTATGAAACCAGCTCCAAAAATAGAAGAAAAGAGAGATCAATGCCTTAGAAATCAACCACTTCGAGGGGGAACCTCCAATACATTACATAAATGAACAATTCTTGGATGATACAAATGACCAAAACCTCCTTCTATATATAGGAGTCCATGAACCCACAATATAATCTTAGACGACCTAACAATAACAATGTAAGGGCACAATAATAACAATATTGGGTTTACAGGGGTACAAGAAGAACAATAAGGGGGCTACACTAATAACAATAAGGGACTAAACTAGTAATATAGGGACCTAACATGTCCCTCTCCTTCAAAAAAGTGTTGTCCTTAACACTTGAGTAACTATGGGTGCTTCTGTATAAAATTCTCATCCTCCCATGTAGAATCTTCAGTGGGTAAGTTCTTCCACTTGATGAGATACTCTGAAATTGATCGATTTTGTAGCTGTTGAGTTCTTGTTTCCGTGACCGCTTCAGGTTCCAATATGATTTTCCCTTCCTCATCCAGTTCTCGCAATATTGTGTGAACTGTAATATTTTCACCTATAACCTTCTTTAAGCATGAAACATGGAAAACTGGATGCACTCGCGAAGAAGCATGCAGCTCCAATTTGTATGCCATAGTACCAATCTTTGGAACACCTTGTAAGGACCATATTACTTTGGAAATAATTTATTATCCTTATTAGCTTGCTTGAGGGACATTTGTTTGTATGGTTGTAGCTGTAAAAATACCTAGTCTCCTACATCAAAAATTCTCTCACTGCAATGTTGATCTGCCTGTTGTTTCATTCGATTTTGTGCCAAATTTAGGTTATCCTTTAAGAGTTGGAGAACTTCTTGTTGATGCTCGATGTGATATTCCACTACTTGAACCTTAGAAATTTCTTTTAACCTCTTATGATTTCGGACACGCGCCCGTAGTGTTTTCTGATGCGTTTTCAGGGGGCGGGATAGGCAACAGTCAGCAAGAATGAATGCATTGAGCCAGAATAGGGAACTTGAAGGTTTAAGGGGAATCGAAGACCACAAATTTTAATGAGGGGCTAACGTGGACAACATCGGCTCCAACTGGGGATGACACGTTCATCCCTGGACGTGTCGAGAACCTGCAGACCATTCGATCATTTTATGCGAACTCTGTTCTTCGACCCTTCTGCATTTCTCTTCATAACTTATCAGCACACTCTTCGAACCACAATTGAAGCAAAACTTTATATACAATATGGTACATCAGGTTTGCTCTGCCTGAATCAAAATTGAAAATATGGCTTCAGAAATTGGCCATTTACAGGGGCTTCCAACAAATCACCCTGTAAATTCTCCAATATGAACGTGTTATTGCTTCTCTGCTTCACAATTTTAAACGGGCCAAACCACAATGAATCGAACTTGCCATGCTTTCCTTTTTCGGCCCTCCGGACATCCCATCTAAGAACCAGGTCACCAACCTGCAATTTCCTATCCTTTGCATGCTGATCAAAAATGTGTTTCATTTTCTTTGATATTCTGCTAACCTCTGATTTACTTGGTCCCATGTTTCCTCTAATCCCACCAATTGATTGATTCTTCTAACCATATCATCAGGCTCTTCCTGATTTTCCTGCATGAAACGTGCCACTGGTAAGGCCAGCTGCATAGGAAACACGGCTGCTCATCCATATACTAGTTCATAAGGGGATTTTCCAGTTGCTCTCTTGCTGGTTATTCTATTTTCCCACAGAGAAAATTTCAATTGGGAATCCCAATTCTTTTGGTTTTCATTAATAGTCTTCTTCAAGGCCCTCACCAGAGTTTTGTTGGAGGATTTTGCCAAGCCATTCCCCTGTGGGTAATAAGCTGTGGAGTGCTTCAATGTAATATTATACTGCTGGCAGAAAGTTACAAATCTTGCAGACTTGAAGTCCTATGCATTGTCAGTCACTATTCTAGCGGGACAACCAAACCTGGATATGATGTTTTCTTCCATGAATTTTATGATGACGGTGTCAGTAGCATTCCTTGCAGGTATGGCTTCCACCCATTTTGTAAATTAATCTGTGGCTATTAATATCCATTTATGTTGTCCGCTTGATGGGGGATGTATTTATCCAATAAAATCTAATCCCCATTGTTGAAATGGTTCATTCACATGAACTAGAATCAGGGGCAGAGCTGCCGACTTCTGTTTCTCAACAAATTTTTGGCACTTCTCACATGCTTTGACCCATGTAAAAACATTCCCAAATAATTCTGGCCAGTAGAAACCTGCCTTCAGAATTTTGTGAGCTGTAGCCCTCCAGCTGTAATGTCCTCCACAGATTCCTTCATGAAATTCCATCATTATACTTTCCACTTCATTTTCTGTGAGGCATAATAGTAGTATGCCTGAAGGATCCCTCCAATATAATTGGCCATTGGCAACCATATGCTTTTGCGCTTTTAGCCTCAATGCTCTGTATTTTTCCTTATCACAACTTGGAGGATAACTGAGTGTGAGAAGATATTCCACTATTTCTTTATACCAATGACTAGTAAGATACTTCATATGTATTTTCTGAGTGGCCATCTCCAGCCCTTGCAACTCTTTCTCTTTTTCAGACTCTTCATTTGCTATCATAGAAAAATTTATGCCTAAAGCCTGATAATTTGATTCACACAAAATTTTAGCTAGCCCCTGCCCTTTGATCAATTTAGTAGGCCTTATGTCCAAATCATACTCCTGTATCTTTGCAATCCATCTCCCTCTTTTTCCTTCACTGTCTCCCTGAATGAGAATGTCTTTGACAGTTGCTGTAGGGACATATGCAGTAATGTGGGACTGCAAGACATTCATGCGAAAAGCTTTAAGAGATTTTACCAGGGCATACGCCTACTTCTCCAATATATTATATTTCAATTCAGCATCATGGAGCACTTGGCTAAAGAAAGCTATAGGCTTCTCAAATCCTTCTTCATTTTTCTGTAACAAAACTCCAGCTACTATATGAGGTGATGCAAAAGAAAAGATCATAAATGGCTTTGCATAATCTGGTCCAGCTAACATAGGGGCTTCAGCAAATGCAACTTTAATTCTAGCAAAGGCCTCCCGTGATTCTTGTGACCATTTCATCTCACTATTATTCTTTAGCATATTTGTTATATGCCTAACTATCTCAGCATAGTTAGGAATGAATATTCTCAAAAAATTTATTCGTCCCAAAAACACTTGCACTTCTTTCTTATTTCTGGGGAGAGAAATGTTATTTATAACCTCTACTCTTTTAGGATCTATTCTCACCCCATCTTTAGTTACAATATGCCCTAAATTTTTTCCTTCCTTTAATGCAAATAAAGACTTTTGTGGGTTAAGAGAAAGGCCATACCTTCTGCATTTTTCAAAGGTTCTTTGTAAATGTTCAATATGTTTAGCATCACCTTTTGAAAACACTGTAATATCATCCAGGTACACCACCAGAAATTTATCTTTCTCCCCAACAAAGGCTATTTCCATAGCCCTCTGAAAAGTGGCCCCTGCATTAATCAGGCCGAAAGGCATCATGGCATACATAAATGTACCCCATGGCGTGATGAAAGCAGTCTTCTTCTGATCCTCTGGAAGTACAACAACCTAATTATATCCAGAGAAACCATCCATCATTGACATTCTGGAAGCTCCAACTACTTTCTGCAGTATGTGGTCCATTTTGGGTAGTGGATAATTATCTTTTAAAGATGCTCTGTTTAAATTACTGAAATCCACACATAGCCTTATTTCTCCATTTTTCTTTCTGACAGGGACTAAATTAGCAACCCACTCTGAGTACCTTAATGGCACAATTATTTTGGCTTTTAGCAGCTTCCTGATTTCTTTTTCAATGGAGGGAAGTAGCAGAGGATTTATCTGTCTGAGCTTCTGCTTATAAGGTTTCGCATCTTCCCTCAGAGGAATTTTATGTTGCATTACACTAATATCAAAAGTTTTAAGGTCCTGATAGGACCATGCAAATACATCCTTGTATGACTGAAATAATTTCAAGTATTTTTCCTTATATTCCTTTGGGATCTTCTTGGACAATTTTATAATTTTGGGCTCAACGTCAATTCCCATATTCAGATCTTCCACTTGATCTTCTTCTACTATTTTACTAGGCTGCAATGAGACATCATTTTTATAGAATAACCATTCTAGAGGCACCAGCCCTCTAGGGATGACATTTCCTTTCAGCTACAGCACTTTACTGCCTGCCATTTTCTCTTCCCATTTGTTTTCTGAAACATTTTCAACTTCATCTTCTACGCAATCATCAATCTCCATATTAGAGAACTCTCCCACGGTTTCCAGGAATTTCTTCATCTATTCATCATCTTCAAATACCTGCCAATGTTTAATTTTATCTGGGATTGATGGTCTATAACGTACCTCGATCTCATACCTTAGGAGAGGGTTCTGAGGAGGACGAAATGCACTGGTAGCTACAGCAAGAGAATCTGCCATTCTATTTTGCTCCCTGGGCATGAACTAGATATTGAATGCCAAGAAGAAGTTCTCCACCATGTCCCATAATTCATTTCTATAAGCTCTCAACCGTGGGTGTTTGGTTTGACACTGATTTCTGACCTGTCTAACCACCAGCTCAGAGTCTCCCATAACTTTTAAACATTGTATGCCCATGCTCTTAGCTGTCTGCAATCCTAATAACAATGCTTCATATTCAGCTACATTATTAGTAGCTTCATATTCCAATTTAAAAGACAGTGGCACCCATTTTCCTGTGGGAGAAATTAATAATACTCCAGCCCCATTACCTTCTCTTGAATTTGCTCCATCAAAATGTAAAGTCCAGATTCCTGCTTCATGATCTTCTAAAGACTGCTCAGTATTTATTTCGCAAAAGGAAGGTTCCTGAGCAAAATTTTGATCCTCTTCTAACATCAAACACGAGAAATATCCTTCCTTGCTGTAAACTGGTGAATTCTCTGAGCTGTCAACCTTAGTCACCATCTTGACGAATCTAGTTTCTCTGTATAACCTCCTCTCTTGGCCACCAAAAATTTGAATAGTGGCATATGTTAAGTCTAACTTGAGTGACCCACCAATTTTTGTTCCCCAAGACCTTGACAACAACATGCCAAAGCGAGCTGGGATGTCAGCCACCACAATGTCCATTACCACACTTTTTGCTGGAATTTGGGCCAGATTGACCACTAAATATTTGATCATCCCCAAGCATTTAACTCTTTTGGAATCAGATGAATATAGATCCTTATATGGACGTGTGATTTGTAGTCCTAGTTGATCCATGACTGACAGAGGCATAAGATTATGGGAAGCTCCATAATCTAACATACAGTTGTGTAACAGCAGGTCATGAATCACTAGAGACACATAGAAAGGAGGAGTAGAGGGGTCTATCTCCTCGACATGTGGGCCAAAGACTACCATGGGTCTTTCTTATTGAAGATTAAGACTATCTGGAATTACTGGTGCTTCAGGAGGGAACATAAAAGAAGTGACCTGAGATTGATATACAGGTTGTTTCAACAACTCAGCCAGGGGGACTGGGATTTTGAATTTTTCAAGTTCTTTTTGCAGATTAAAAACAGGAGGGGAATTTTCTATTGCCACTTCTTTTGACTCTTTATTCTCTGCTGAAGGTCTAATTTCTTTAGATACAGGCTCAACATTAGGAGGGGTGACTACTTTTGAAGGAGAAAGAACTTGATCATTAGATTGCAAAGGTTTGTTTAGAGGACTCTTACCTTTGTCTATAATTTTTTGCACTATAGATTCCTTTTGAGCAGGTATGCCCTTCTGGAGGGGCTCCTCTTCTTGGTCCTGAGTTCGAGTTCTCTTCCTAGAAGATCTGAGATCATATCTTCTGTTAAAATGTGCTTGCATGAAATCATTAAACTGTTTACAATAATGATCAATTTCCGCATCTTCTGCATCTCTGATCTCTTCTTCTTCTCCATGCAATGGGCATTCTACTTCATCATTGTTTGAGAAGGCAAGATTTGCATCTTGCAGCTCATAGGCAGCATCTTCAGTGGAGTCATCTACTGGGCCTTCCAGGTATAATGGGGGTGGAACTTGATCTTGTTGCTCCTTTGCTTCCCTTGGTAATATTTGTAGGGGCGGCCTTCTATACTGAGGATTTTAACCTCTGTTTGGAACATTCTGAAAATTCTTGGGAGCTGAGTTCTTGGTTTCCAATTCCAGCTTGACCAGTTTATTAGAAATATTCTTAATCACTTTTCTCATTTCTTCAATTTTATCTGAATCCTTATCCTGATTGGAGGTAGATACTTCCTCTTTACCTCTTCTTCTGGTATCTTGTTTAACTTTCACTTTTGATTTTCCAGTAGAGGCAAAATTTTCTTCCAATTCAAGAGCATCTGACTGAGCATCATCTAGGGTGGCAGGCTTTCTTTCCCTGAGAGAGAAACCAAAATCTGAGTCAAAGGCTGCTATGAAAACAACCTTGGCAGCGTTCTGATGAGGTTTCATATCTGCAGGGAGATTTAGATATAAATTGTTAAATATTTTGATAAATTCTGACACCCCTTCATTATGCTTCTTCTTGAGTGTATTGAACTCAGTAAGGCACTGTCCATGATCTTTCTTTTCTCCCCATTTTCTGAGAAAAGTATTCTCCATATCGTCCCAAGTGGTTACGGAATGATTTCCTAATTTTTTAAACCATTTTCTGGCTTCACTGTCCAGGGATTGCACAAATAGTCTTAAGACCACATCCAAATGTTCAACATTAAAGTTTTCTGCAAAAGAGCAGAAGGTCTCAAGATGTTTCTAAGCATCTATTTCATTTTCCCCAGTGAATCTGGGCAAGAATTTCAAATAACCCTGTGGCATATCATTCAGCACCTGAGGTAATGCCAGGGGAGCATATTTGTTTAATAAAAAAGCTGGGACATTAGCCATTGGAGGAGGTGGGGGTTGTGCAACAATCTGATGTACAAATGGAGGAAGAGGTGGAGGTGGAAGTGGAGTATGAATAATGACGGGAATATACTGTACAGAAGCCTGAGGTGTAGATGGGAACAATTCACGATTAACAGGGGCTACTTCTGTAACTTCTTTAACTTCCTCAGCCTCAAGGGTAGGATGAAAGTTCTCTTTAGTTCTAGCACTTCCCCTGGGTGGGCTATCTGAATAATATTCAGGATTTTCCTCAGTGGAGTCGTTTTTTTCTACTGGAATTTCTTGAGAAGAGGAGGATGGATAATCTTTTGTGGAAAACTCTGGAACTATAGTACGGGCTGATTGTCTTTCTCTCCAACTTCTTCTATGAATAATCTTCTCTGGGTCAGATGCAGAGGATGATTTCAACTTAGACGTATCCGACCTCAAATGTGACTTTCGAGGGGCCAGGACGTCCAATAGATTAATCAAATAAAGAACAGTGGAGTCGCCAAGGTGAGAGATAAACAACTCTTCAAGTCTCTGTGCTCACCTGATTAGAGAGTGAATATGATTTTTTGAGGCCCAGGGAAACTGATTTTCTTAAATTCGGTCCCCGGCAACGGTGCCAGAAAGATGTTGTCGACAATTATTGTCCCCCTAGAGACAGCCTAGAGTTTCCATAGACCAGTGCCTAGGACATCTTATCATAGCAAGAAACACATGATATAACTTGGTTGTCAATCCAAAAGGCTCTCCTGCTATCTCTTGTAAGACAAGGGAATGAATTTTAAATGGGACCAGAACTTACAGAAAGTGCTACAAAGAAAGTAATGTTGCAAGAACAAGATGCAAAACTCCAATATAAAAACTTCAGACAATTAAGAGACAATTTACTGTAAAGAGGGCCAGTTCAAGTAATATGTCACAGAAATCAGATATCAGAAGGTGGATGTAGTGAAAGAACTGTTAAGAAGATACTAGTTAACTTTGGACTGATACCCAGATACACAACAGAACCAAATATGGGCTTATCAATTTAAGAATCCATACACAACAATGGCGTTTTAAAAAGCACCCTTCCAAAGCAACTAATATAGCAGAAAATATGGATGAAATGAGCATGGAACAGTATATCATGCCTGAGCCTATTTAAAGCGCTTGACTGATTCAAGTATGGGCATCAACTAGGATGAATCCTTACCTAAAATCAGTGAGCCACTCGCATTCCAGTATCATGATACAAGAAGATATGTGAAATGGAAAGTTGTATTAAACACATGAGAAAAGGTTACATACTGTGATATACCACAGACCAGAATCCTCTAAGAAAGATATAATTCCTCCTCACTGAGACCCTACGGGCTCTGAGCATTCATACAGAAGCTTTACAAGATGTATACAAAATATCTTTCACAACACAGCTTTCTGATAAAAATCTGGAACCCCTACAATGTCTTTCTTCCTCCCTTTTATAGAAGAGGGAGTAAAGAGGCTAATAAAGAGGTAGGTAAAAACAATTAATTGTTACATTAACACAAAATGGTGGAAACATTTCGCGCCCATACTATTTGACGGCTCTAGACTGCTGTGAGTACTCTGCTGCTGCTCTATGGAATAAATGATGTGGGTGCAAAATTCTTCAGGGATAAGACATGAAGAATAAAGTATATAACATTTTTTACCTCCCGAGAGAAAAGTCTATTGTATTTAAACCCGGAGGATATGATTTTTGGTGCACTTGTACCCTTTGCCTTCTGAAAGTCGAATTGGAATTTAAACTCTTCAAGGCCAGATACTACATTCCTAAGATCTTTCATTAATATTGTTTGCTGCGACAATTAATATCTCCATCTGTAAAATCTGCATTTTGAAATTCTCTGAAGGGCTCAACAGATTTTGACCCCTGCTTCATTTAATGTTTGACATATCATAGTGGCTCTCGGATTTTTCTTCACAAATTTTTCTCCTGAAATCTGGTCCTGTCATGTGTTCTCGACTTTTGTGATGGTGGCTGCAAGTTATGATAGCTCTCTGACACGAGACACCTGCAAAACCCATAAAATGGTTAAGGAAAACCAGGCACCAGGGTAATGGATGAGGCTATGACCGCGGAGTGATGATATGGACTGAGTGAAACGATGGGGGGAAGCAGGGTGACGGAGGAATGAAGGATGGCAACGAAAAACACAGCGGGGCAACGCTGTGTGGACGAGGTGGAGACATACAACATAGACATGTAAACGATGCATGAAAAGATGGAGGTGAACGTGAATGACACGCGGGCGCACGAGAGACTATACGGAAGGGGTGACGTGGAGGTGGACTGGGTCAACCGAGGAATTTCAATACCAACCGTTTGATTTCAAAGTATGATCTACGGCTACCAATGCATCGAGGGTAATGGAACGGTGGGCCATGGGCGCGATACATTGGGCTTAACTCATGTACAACTTCCGAGCACGACGACCGTCGGATGATGCTTTGTAGATCGGACGGCTCATGCAGATTTCGCTGCACGTCCATTGACCGAACAATAACGCGTGAAATGGAAGCGGTTTTGGGATGTACAAAGGGACACTTGTCGCGCAGCGTATGGAATCGTTGGCCGAAGGGGGAATACCACCTGCCTCGGATGAGCGGTGCAAAATAATCAACCGGTTTTAAGCAGTGGTAAGGCGTGACGGGGTCCACAAGGCGGATAAGCTCCACACCGTCAATCTGTATTTTGATCCAACGGTCCAGGGCGCGCGCGATGAACATATGCGTTTAAGCGCCTTTGGGACTTAACCCATGGTCGTGAGCTATGGTTATGTGGGCAGTAAGATACAGGGGGCTGCAGCTA
Source organism: Pinus albicaulis (assembly GCA_034641835.2). Classification (NCBI taxonomy): domain Eukaryota; kingdom Viridiplantae; phylum Streptophyta; class Pinopsida; order Pinales; family Pinaceae; genus Pinus; species Pinus albicaulis. Next base: position 1,587,687,707 of record CM076584.1, on the reverse strand, counting down.
AAGGGGCTAGACCTCTTATGATTTCGGACACGCGCCCGTAGTGTTTTCTGATGCGTTTTCAGGGGGAGGGATAGGCAACAGTCAGCAAGAATGAATGCATTGAGCCAGAATAGGGAACATGAAGATTTAAGGGGAATCGAAGACCACAAAGTTTAATGAGGGGCTGACATGGAAAACATGATGGACGGTGAATGATATCTATAAAGTGCCATAAATGGGGTCATTTTTGCTGTAGTATGGAAGGAAGTGTTATACCACCATTCAACGAGAGGTAACCACTTGACCCATTGTGTTTGTTTATCAAATACAAAAAAACGAAGATATCCTTCCAAACGTTTATTCACTATCTCAGTTTGACCATTGGATTCGGGATGATAATATGAGCTATGATCTAATTGAGTACCGAAACAAGAAAATAACTTCGTCCAAAAATTTCCAGTAAAAATGGGATCTTTGTCGCTCATAATAACCTTTGGGTTTCCATGTAGCTTTTGAATTGTGTCCATAAATGTAGTAACAACTTTACTTTCTTTAAATGGATGAGATAATGCACAAAATTTTGCATACTATTGAAAATGCAACAAGATGATGGAGCTTAGTGAAATGAAGTCGCCTTCACTAAGTGGGCCCGCAGGCTATTTTTGGCACAAAGTCTATTTTTAGACATAGGGATCATGGTCTATGAGTTGCAGGATGCTATTTATGGATGATTGGTCGAGTTGGTAAAAATAGATGGACCTCTATTTTTAGACATTGGGCGATTTCTATTTTTAGACTGCCAGGCTAAAAATAGAACAGTCAAATATTATTAACCCTTAATAATATTTAGACTATAAACATTATCTTATCCTCTTGGAGCACTTCAATTTGATGCTTGGATGTGGCACATGCAGCTGACAGAAGGAAATACACTTTTCCTAAGGGTTAGTTGAGCTATTGCATGGTTGACTTCAGTTAGGACTCAAGTGGCAGAGTTTGGTGGAGTTGATGAGACAGTTGGTGGAGTTGTGTTCTGTTTAACTTAGTTGAACTAGTTGTATTGAGTCTAACTGAAAAATACACTAGTGATGAGTGGTGTGAATTAATTATTAATTAATTCACTAATTATTAACTCATAAATCAACTAAATAACACATCAGTTAACTGCCATGCATGGACAGTTCAGTGGAGACCAGTGTTAGAGGTGGGTGAAAGGGTGAGCCTACTATCAGTTGTGACTATTGGCTGTGCATGAGATTTGTACACACATTGATGGAGATTTCCAATGAAGATTGCGCAGTTGGAGTTAGTGGGATTCGAACTTGGATCTCATCATTAATCAACTTGGATTGCACAGTAGAGGCAGGCAGACTTGTGGAGGAGATTTGAACCCCTGACTTGTTCAAATCTCATATAGTTTGTGTGTAACTTTTGGAGATAGTACTGAGTACTTGTGAGGAGTATTGTGCTATGTATTGTTACATGTTCTCTATCATTATAATATACAGATAGTTGGGGGTTTTCAGCTATTGCTTTCCCCATTACATACTGTGTTGATATGTGTGCTTGATTGTGTTTTAATGTGCGCATGTGACTGCTTCTATTTCTGCATATTGATGATCAATTGTAGAAGAGGTTATGTATTATGCATGAAGCTTAAATAGTGTGTAATCAGGATAATCTCGGTGAATAATTCAGCTATTATTCAAATTTCTACATGGTATCGGAGCGAGAATTGATCATCGGATCTATTACAGTGATTACAATTTATTTCGGTAGACAGAGTCTGTAAGCGGGCCAGGTAGCCTCTGGATCCATCCTTTCTCTGAAAGGTGATATATCCAGTAAATGCCCCTACAGTCGATCTCTGTGCTAGAAATACTTTTTTCTCACAGATCGGAATCAGTTGAGTTTTGAGCTAGTGGAATTTGAATTTGTAGCAGAATTTGGAATTCGAATTTGCAGCAGTTTTCTTGGTGCCAGATTTGAAATGTCTTTCAATGGATTGCGACTGGAGTATGCCCTTGAGGGCAGTTCGAATTATGTTGCATGGAAGGACAGAATGGAGGTGTTATTAGATGATAACGGGCTGAAGGAGTTCATAGATGCTAAGATCCCAAAGCCTACTGATGCTGCTCAAGTTGAAGCTTGGCAAAAGAAGATGGAAAAATGTCGAAGGATTTTGTTGGAGGGCGTGAAGGATCACATTGTATCCAGCCTGCATGGAAATGCTTCTCCATACTTGATGTGGAAAGCGTTGACAGATCTATTCCAAAGCAAGAGCGACCAGAGGAAGTTGGCGCTCAAGGATAAACTCAAAAACATTAAGATGGAGAAAGGCGACAGTATCGCCAAGTACCTCACGAAGTTCACTCAATGCAGAGATGAGCTGGGAAGTGTGGGGGTGACTATCGATGATGAGGACTTGGTGGACCTAGCTCTCCTTGGTCTTCCGAAGAGTTAGCATTCCTATCAAGACTCTGTCAATGGTCGGGAGAAGTTGCCGGGATGGGAGCGACTTTGGTCGGATCTCATGCAAGAGGAGATAAGGCGGACTACCAGGGACGGATCTTCATCAAAGGCATCTGATGAAGAAAATTGCGCTTTGGCTGCCAAAGCAAAGAAGGGGAAGAGCAAGAAAGCTTCTCAGTCTGGTGCGAAAGGAAAGAAGCAAGACATGTCCAAGGTGAAGTGCTTTCACTGTCACCAACACGGACATTATGCCACAAATTGTTCGGAGAAGAAGAAAAATAAGCATGCTGCTGGATCTGCAGCAGGAGAGGCCTTAGCCTCGCAGTTTGAGCTGGATTTTTCGCTGATCGCATGCTTGGTCTCAAGTGTGATGGGATCAGTATGGTTCTTGGACAGTGGTGCATCTTTTCACATGACTGGAGATCGAGATCTGTTTTCAGATCTGGATGAGAAATATCTTGGAGTGCACATCGAGATGGGCGATGATGGTAGATACGATGCGACTAGTATCGGTACCATTTCCTTTGAGAGGGAGTCTGGTAAACCCTTCGTATTGAAGGAAGTGATGCATGTGCCAGGATTGAAGAAGAATCTGATCTCTGTGGCGATGTTAGAAGACAAGGGGTACGATGTTGTCTTCAGCGAAGGAAAGGCTTTCCTGCATAGTAAGACAGCTGGAGAAACCTGGAAGATAGGTGTTTGAGTCAAGAACCTTTATTAGTTGCAAGTAGATGGTTGCGCATCAATGGCATGCAAGGCGTAGGAGTGGTGAGCCGGGATGATGGCGAGCTGTGGCACCGGAGATTGGGCCACCTTCACCATGGAGCTTTGAAGATACTGTAGCAGATTTCTACTGGGCTTCCTAAGGGCACTCTTGCGCAGTCAGATCAGTGCAAGGGGTGTACCTTGGGAAAATTTGTGAAAGCCACCTTTCACGAGAAGGATAATCGCGCCACGACGATCCTTGAGAGAATTCACACAGACGTGTGTGGACCTTTCTCAGTAGCTTCGACAGCAAAGCACAAGTACTATGTGATCTTTGTTGATGATTTTTCTCGGAAGTACTGGATCTTCTTCATGCAGAAGAAGAGCGAGACATACTCAAAGTTCTGTGAGTTCAAGGCACTGGTTGAGAAGGAATCGGGGAAGCATGTGAAGGCTCTTAGGAGCGACAATGGTGGTGAATTCATATCTACTGAATTCAAGGAATTTTGCAGCGCAGAAGGAATTCGGAGAGAGCTCATAGCCCCCCATAACCCACAGCAGAACGGGGTTGCTGAGCGGAAGAACAGAACGATCGTGGGTGCTACACGGGCGATGTTGCATGATCAGGGCCTACCCCTTCACTTGTGGGCTGAGGCATGCAATATTGCAGTATATGTGCAGAACCGTTGTCCTCACAAGATACTTGGCATGAGTACACCGGAGGAGGCGTTTTCTGGTAAGAGACCTGATATTTCCCATTTGAGGATTTTTGGTTCACCTGTCTACTTGCATGTGACGAAGGATGCCAGGAAGAAGTTGGATCCGACCGCAGAGGTTGGGATATTTTTGGGGTACACTGATACACCCCACAACTATCGTGTGTATTTTCCAGACAGTCGCAAGACTGTTGTGCGACGGGATATCAAATTTCAGGAGGAGAAAGCCATGAAGTGTTTGCTTGAGAGGGAGCCACACTTGCATGCAGATGAGGAGCTATTAGTTCCTAAGGATGAGCTTCATGATGTGGATCAGCCACAAGAGGAAGTTCATGGAGTGGAAGAGACCACTCATGTAGCGCCAACCATCAGAGGGCGCAAGCGCACTACAGAAGCTGAGCGACTGGCTCAAGATGCAGAGAAGGTTGTAGGACCACCTACAACACAGCGTAGACAGAGACGGTCACCGGATCGGTACACTGGATACATGGCTCTTATGAGCAAATGTGTCGTGACAGAGCCATCCTCTTTCGAGCAAGCTGTGGAGGACCCCGCATGGGTAGATGCCATGGTGGAAGAGTATGATTCGATTTTCAGAAACAGTGCATGGGAGATTGTCCCAAGACCGGAGGGGAAATCAGTGGTGGGTTCATGATGGATCTACAAAGTGAAGCAGGCGGCTGACGGGAGTGTGGAGAAGTACAAGGCAAGATTTGTTGCCCGAGGCTTCTCACAGATAGAGGGAATCGATTATGAGGAGATCTTTGCACCTGTCGCAAGGTACTCTTCCATACGAACGATCCTAGCTCTCTCAACGCAGATGGGGTGGCACATCCATCAGTTGGATGTGAAGACTGCGTTCCTCAACAGAGTCATTGAGGAGGAGGTGTACATAGAGCAGCCCGAAGGTTTTGAGATCTTCAGCAGTGAGTCGCATGTGTGCAGATTCAAGAGAGCGTTGTACGGGTTGAAACAAGGACCTCGTGCTTGGTACACATGGATAGACAGTTATTTCACTGGACTTGGATTCTCCAAGAGTGAGGCGGATCTTAACCTGTACCAGATTGTGGTGGAGGGGAAGTTGCTGATCATTGTACTTTATGTAGATGATTTGATTTTGACGGGTGAGGAGCTGTTGATACTTTCATGCAAGGAGGATCTTGCTAGAGAGTTTGAGATGAAGGACTTGGGCCTCCTTCATTATTTCCTCGGATTGGAAATTTGGCAGCGCAGTGATGGACTGTTTGTTTCTCAAGGCAAGTATGCCCGAGAGATACTGGAGAAGTTCAACATGCATGGCTACAAGCCTGTTGATACTCCTCTTCCTGGTGGATGGAGGAAGGAGGATGCTACTTCGACGGAGGTAGTAGATGCCACTGTTTATCGACAGTTGGTGGGGTCGCTTATGTATCTGGTCAATACACGACCCGACATATGCTATGATGTTAACCATCTTTCACAAGCTATGGTTAAGCCTACCAAGCTCTACTGGAAGGTAGGCAAGCATGTATTGAGATATCTTAGAGGCACATCAGGATATGGATTGGCATCGGGATATGGGCTGTGGTATTACGGACGGGAGGATGAGGGTGTGAAGCTGTGCGGCTTGCGGATGCAGTTGGGCGAGAGGCCAACGGACGAGAAGAGCACATGCGGAGGGATCTTGATATCGGAGTCGGCTTGACGGTTGCTTAGTACGGCGGAAACGAGAGATACGTATCCTCGATTCGGCGAGAAGTGAGTATATGACAACTAAGCTTAGGCGCATCTGCGAGGCTATATGGATGAGGAAGATCCTAGTCGGGTTGTTCGGGTCACACTTGGAGCCTACTGTGATTTATTGTGATAACCAGAGTTGCATTAAACTCTCGGCTAATCCAGTATTTCATGATAGATCCAAACACATCGACATCAGGTACCATCATATCAGAGATTGTGTGCGGCGGAGAATCATGTTACTTTCATACATTCCCACGGAGGATCAGGATGCTGATATCTTGACGAAGGCGCTCACCAGGAGAAAATTCGAATACCACAGAGGCAGGATAGGGGTTGCAGATAATCCATATCTTGTTGAGAGAGAGTGTTGAAAATGCAACAAGATGATGGAGCTTAGTGAAAAGAAGTCGCCTTCACTAAGTGGGCCAGCAGGCTATTTTTGGCGCAAAGTCTATTTTTAGACTATGTCTATTTTTAGACATATGGATCATGGTCTATGAGTTGCAGGATGCTATTTATGGATGATTGGTCGAGTTGGTAAAAATAGATGGACCTCTATTTTTAGACATTAGGCAGTTTCTATTTTTAGACTGTCGAGCTAAAAATAGAACAGTCAAATATTATTAACCCTTAATAATATTTAGACTATAAACATTATCTTATCCTCTTGGAGCACTTCAGTTTGATGCTTGGATGTGGCACATGCAGCTGACAGAAGGAAATACGCTTTTGCTAAGGGTTAGTTGAGCTATTGCATGGTTGACTTCAGTTAGAACTCATGTGGCAGAGTTTGGTGGAGTTGATGAGACAGTTGGTGGAGTTGTGTTCGATTTAACTTAGTTGAACTAGTTGTATTTAGTCTAACTGACAAATACACTAGTGATGAGTGGTGTGAATTAATTATTAATTAAATCACTAATTATTAACTCATAAATCAACTAAAAGAACACATCAGTTAACTGCAATGCATGGACAGTTCAGTGGAGAACAGTGTTAGAGGTGGGTGAAAGGGTGAGTCTGCTATCAGTTGTGACTATAGTTGTGCATGGGATTTGCACACACATTGATTGAGATTGCCAATGAGAATTGCACAGTTAAAGACAAGGAGATTCGAACTTGGATCTCTTCATTACTCATCTTGGATTAACGCATTAGAGCGACGAGACTTGTGGAGGAGATTTGAACCCATGACTTGTTCAAATCTCAGATAGTTTGTGTGTAACTTTTTGGAGATAGTACTGAGTACTTGTGAGGAGTATTGTGCTATGTATTGTTACATGTTCTCTATCATTATAATATACAGATATTTGGGGGTTTTCAGCTATTGCTTTCCCCATTACATACTGTGTTGATATGTGTGCTTGATTATGTTTTAATGTGCGCATGCGACTGCTTCTATTTCCGCATATTGACGATCAATTGTAGAAGAGGTTATGTATTATGCATGAAGCTTAAATAGTGTGTAATCAGGATAATCTCGATGAATAATTCAGCTATTATTCAAATTTCTACACATACTTGGTAAGTCTATCAACTACCACCATGATGACACTCTTTCCTTCAGACTTAGGTAAACCTGTGATAAAATCCATTGAAATCTCCTCCCAGCGTTGACTTGGAATGGATAAAGGTTGTAGAAGACCTGGGGCCTTAATTGTCTCAACTTTATTTTGTTGGCAAACCAAACATTCTGCCACAAACTTTTGAATATCAAATTTAAGGCCATCCAAAAAAAAATGTTTCTTCACCCTATGGTAAGTTTTTAAAAATCCTGAGTGTCCTCCTAAAGGAGAAGTGTGCAATTCCAAAAGAATCTTTTGTTTTAGTTGGGAATTCTTATAAATATATAAGCGATCTTTGTACCATAAGGAATCATTTTTCCAAATAAATGTATCAGATGTACTAGGATCTTGCTGCAACTTTTGAATGAGTGTCCACACTTCTTCGTCCTTCTTCCATTCATCCCTTGCTTCGGTTATCCAATCTGGTTGGATAATAGAAATGTCACAAAGCAATGCTTCCACCTCTTCATTCTTTCTTGAGAGTGCATCTGCAACAACATTAAGCTTTCCTTTTTTGTAGATTATTTCAAAGTCATAACCCAACATCTTTGTGACCCATTTTTGCTGCTCTTCCGAAGATAGTCTTTGTTCCAAAAAGTGTTTAAGACTATCATGATCAGTTTTTACCTTGAAGTGTCTTCCCATTAGGTAAGTTCGCCATTTCTTTAGTGCATGCAGTATTGCTAACATTTCCTTCTCATAAATAGGTTTCTGTAAATACTTTCCTTTGATTGGACGACTTCCAAAAGCAATGGGTCTTCCTTCTTGCATTAAAACAACACCAATTCCATTTCCTGAGGCATCACATTCCACAGTAAAGGTTTTTGTGAAGTATGGCGTAGCTAAGACCGGTGCTAGGAACATTGCGTCTTTAAGATGTTCAAAGGACTTAGTCGCTTCAGGAGTCCATGAAAATGCATCTTTATTCAATAATGTTGTTAGAGGTGCTGCTATTCTCCCATAATTCTTAACAAACTTGCGATAATACCCTGTTAACTCGAGAAATCCTCGCAACTGCTTTATGGTTGTGGGGACTTTCCATTCCTTAATGGCTTTAATTTTCTTAGGGTCTACCTTAACACCCTTGTGAGATACAATATGACCCAGATATTCCACCTTTTGTATTCCAAAGAAACATTTGGATGTTTTTTCATATAATTGTTTCTCATGCAATAGTTTGAGCACCATGTCAACATGTTGAACATGATCCTTCCAAGACCTGCTGCAGATTAGTATATCATCAAAAAATACTAGCACAAATTTTCTAAGGGTTTGAAAATGGAATTAATCAACCCTTGAAATGTAGAAGGTGCATTGGTAAGGCCAAAAGGCATGACCAAAAATTCATAATGACCCTCATGAGTTCGAAATGTTGTTTTCTAAATATCTTCAGTCTTCATTCTAATTTGATGATATCCTGAACGAAGATCCAACTTGGTAAAATAAATTTCTCCATGTAATTCATCCAATAATTCATTAATCATAGGAATGGGAAATTTCTCTTTAATGGTGAGCTTATTGAGCTCCCTATAATCTGGACACATGCGCCATGATTCATCCTTCTTGTGCACCAATACTACTGGAGCAGAGAAAAAACTTTGACTAGGTTGAATTATACTAGCCTCTAACATTTCTGCAATCATACGTTCAATTTCACTCTTTTGGACATAAGGATATCTATAAGGCTTAATTTTTGGAGGAACACTTCCTAGAATCAAATGAATAACATGATCATGATCACGAATAGGTGGGAATCCTTTGGGAGTTTGAAACACCTTGGAATGATTGTCCAAGACTTTTTGGAGATCTGCAAAAATAGATAATTTTGATGTTGGAACTTCTAGTGAGCATAATTGTGCAATTACGCCTCGTTGTTATTTCTTCAGAAGCTTTGTCATGACATTAGAGCTTATTATCTTTCCTGGCTTCCCTGCGATACCCCGTAATTCGACTTCCTTTCCTTCTGAAAAAAAATTCAAGAAAATTTCTTGAAAATTAAAAGCTACTGTCCCCAAAGATTGTAACCATTGTACTCCTAGTACAACATCAACACCTCAGCACACTTATGACCTTTAGTGTATTTGCTATCACAACTGTAGCAAAGCCCTTTTTCTCTTTTTTCTTCCAATTGTTGTGGTGTCAACCTTGTAGGTTGTGGAAGTCTAGGAGTAGCAACACTTCCATCTTTATAGATTTGAGTGGTAGGCTTCCTTGTCGCCATAATTTTACATTCAATTTTTCTTGCCAACCTGAATGCCTTCTCCAATGAATCAGGTTCCAAAACGCGAACTTCATGTTGGATGTTATCCTTTAAAGTGCCTATGAAGAGATCAATCCTGTGTTCCTTTGGAATATCAGTTACCCTTATATTCAATTTTTGGAAGTCCTCAATGTACTGCCCCACTAAACCCTTTTGTTTGAGATTTATCAATTGGCTAAAGAAGGTGTTTCTCTTTGTATCCTCATAATGTGCTATCATTTCCTCCGTAAAAATTGACCAAGTGAAAATTTTTTTACAAGAGCAAAGCCATCGATACCATACAAATGTATTTTGTTCTAAATGTAAAGTTGCAATGCGTACCTTTTGTGTGTTTTTCACATTATTGAGATCAAAATATTTCTCCATCTATAGTATCCATGTTACGGGATCCTTGCCATAAAAATTCATCATACCCATCTTTGGAATATGGTGGTTCTTCCATCCAACATTAGAGTTTATGAAATCACGATTAACATTTATTTTGTTCTCATCATGAATTTCCTCTACTATCTTTTCTCCATTAGGAAACATTTCTTGTATTAACTTTTCCAAACCTTCGATGTCTACTTTTATATCATTCTTCATGTTTTCCATTTTTTCATCGATCTTAGCTTCCATGTCATCCATCTTAGCTTCCATGCCCTCCATCTTAGCTTCCAAACCATTCATCTTAGCTTCCACGCCTTTATTCAAACCTTCCATCTTAGTTTCCATGCAATTCTTCAAAATTTCCATTTCATTTTTTTGTTTCTCTTTGCGATAGCGAAATTTGGTGCACTTGCTCTTGTAATTTTGATATCTCATGTTGTGTCTCTTCGTCTTCATGAGTCATAATAGAGCCTTCTGAAGTCTTAATGGGTGTTGAATTCTTTTTAGGGGGCATTTTAGAACCCAATACTGATATCTATTCTTCAATATTCCCTTGGAATAAATTCAAACTATTTTTTTTCAAACGAGACTTATGTAATTCAAAAAAAACACACACCTTTTTCTTGCTTTTTAGGAGCTAGATATTGAAAATGAATTGTATCTGTGATGTCGGATCTTCAATATCTGAAATTCGGCCCCAAAGTAGCCCTCTGAATAATATTTTGAATGCCACAGGTCTTACCTGATTTGGATTCTTCAAGCAAAGTTATGGCCAATCTCCCACGATGACCTAATTATGGAATCGTTCAGTAGAGCGAACTTGTACGACTTGGCATGTGTCACTGTTTCCTCCTTTGGCTCTGAAATTGATATACTGAAAACTAAAATCTGTGTACTTGCAGCCACTTTTTATAGAATCTCAATCCAACGCTCAGAGAGAGAGTTATGACGTTTTTTCCACGGTCACCTCTTTGAGATGAAATTCGGGAGCGTGAAGCAATCCTAACTTCACAGATCATATCTCCAAAAATGTTGTGAACCAAAATCTGAAATTTTTACAGGAGGTTCTTCCGGATTTCGGCTTCGCACTGTGAAAATTTTAGCTTCTGAAACTTCATATACAAAAATTTATAATGAACATTCCACGATGACCTGTTTTAGTTGAAATTCGGGAGCCTAAAAAAACCCTAAATTCCCCAGATCATATCTCTGAAAATATTGCAAACCAAGATCTGAAATTGTTACAAGAGGTTCCTCACAATTTCGGCTTTGCGCTGTCCAAATTTCAGCTTCTAAACCTTCGTAGAAAAAAAATTATTGCGAACATTCCACGATGACCTGTTTGGAGCAGCGAAACCCTAGAATCCAAACCTCTGATACCAAACGTTATGAAACCAGCTCCAAAAATAGAATAAAAGAGATATCATCGCCTTAGAAATCAACCACTTCGAGGGGGCAACCTCCAATACAATACATAAATGAACAATTCTTGGATGATACAAATGACCAAAACCTCCTTCTATATATAGGAGTCCATGGGCCCACAATATAATCCTAGCCGACCTAAGGCAAATGTAAGGGCACAATAATAACAATATTAGGGTTCTGAGGGTACAACAATAAAAATAAGGGGGCTACACTAATAACAATAAGGGATTATACCTATTAATATAGGGACCTAACACAATAAGGGAGTATAACAATATAACTTGTTGTTGATGTTTGATGTGATATGCTTGAACCTTCGAATTTTCTCTTAATGATGATGTGATGGATGGTGTATGATATCCATAAAGTGCCATAAATGGGGTCATTTTTGCTGCAGTATGGAAGGAAGTGTTATACCACCATTCGGCGAGAGGTAACCACTTGACCCATTGTGTTTGTTTATCAGATACAAAACAACGAAGATATCCTTCCAAACATTTATTTACTATCTCAGTTTGACCATCAGATTGAGGATAATAAGATGAGCTATGAGCTAATTGAGTACCCAAACAAGAAAATAACTCCGTCCAAAAATTTCTAGTGAAAACGGGATCTCTGTCGCTTACAATAATATTTGGGTGTCCATGTAGCTTTTGAATTGTTTCCATAAAAGAAGTAGCAACTATACTGACTTTAAATGGATGAGATAATTGTTACACCATTTTTTGGTCATCTAACCCATTATCGTTAGATGAACCCAAGTACACCATGTAAGACCAATTTTACCCCAAGTAAAATCGCTTTCACCACATTTGTTTACATTTCTTGGTCATATTTAACCCAAAACAAGGCAATCAATTAAATAAATCATTATTTATTTAATTATTTCCTAAGAATAAGTTATTTAAATCATTATTTAAATACTATTCCTAGTTAAATTTGACTAAATCATTTTTAAATAATTAAATAAAACATTATTTATTTAATTATATTCCCCTCATTTCCCTTAAATAATAAATAAATAATTTATTTATTTATTACTTATAAATAAAGGAATTGACCCAAGTCAAAAACCCTTTTCCCTCCAACAAATATAATAGAATATTCCTAAAGGGTGATTCTAGAATGTGATTAATAATATTTTATTCATGCACCGAGTTCTAGAACACCCCAATATTTTGTTATAAATAGAAGGGTTTTCCCCATTCATTAGTCACCTCCATTGCATTAGATTACACTAGATCTACTCTTGGTCACCATTTCCATTTGTTTTCATTTTGAACTCCCATTGAGTTCCATGTTTGTTAGGGTTTTCCACATTAACCAAAGAGAGGAATTTTAGATCTGAAACACTGAGGACTTCCAAGAATCCATCCCACTGAGGAGAACTGGAAAACACCTTTCTTGTTTTCCTCTCAGGTGCCCCATTCTTTAATATAATATAAGATTCTTTTTATACATTGTTCTTGTCTTGTTCATTGGATGCATGGAGCCATTTTATATCTTATCTGCTTAATATCTTTTATGCTTAGATCTAATTTTGTGCAGCAAATTTAAAGATATTTTGCAGCCGTACTTGATGTTAGGGCTACTTGATATGCATAGCTAAAGTGATCTTTTACGATGAAAGAATCATACTAACAATAATGCACAAAAGTGTGCATACTTGGTAAGTCTATCAACTACCACCATGATGACACTCTTTCCTTCGGAATTGGGTAAATTTATGATAAAATCCATTGAAACTTACTCCCAACGTTGACTTGGAATGGATAAAGGTTGTAATAGACTTAGGGTCTTAATTGTCTCAACTTTATTTGCTGGAAAATGAAACATTCTGCCACAAACTTTTGAATATCATATTTAAGGCCATCCCAAAAAAAATTTCCTTCACCCTGTTGTAAGTTTTTAAAAATCCCGAGTGCCCTCCTAAGGGAGAGGTGTGCAATTCCAAAAGAATATTTTGTTTGATTTGGGAATTACTACAAAGGTATGAGCGATCTTTATACCATAATGAAACATTTTTCCAACTAAATTTATCAGATGTACCAGGATCTTGCTGCAACTTTTGAATGAGTTCCCACACTTCTTCGTCTTTCTTTCATTCATCCCTTGTTTTAGTTATCCAATCTAGTTGGATAATAGAAATGACACAAAGAAACGCTTCCACATCCTCATATTTTCTTGAGAGTGCATCTACAACAACATTTTGCTTCCCTTTTTTGTAGATGATTTCAAAGTCATAACCCAACATCTTTGTGACCAATTTTTGTTTCTCTTCTAAAGATAATCTTTGTTCTAAAAATTATTTAATATTATCATGATCCACTTTTACCTTGAAGTGTCTTCCCATTAGGTAAGGTTGCCTAGGAGAAAATAATGGAAAAGGTGGAGGAGTAAATGTTGGAAAAGGCGAAGGAAGTGAATAAATATCCAATTCAAAGTGCATGCAGATTTTGTTGTTTGGAGCATTGTTCTAAGTTAGAATAGTATTTCTTACTAATTTCACACGCAGCCTCACCCCTACAAGTGGGAACTCTCCTAAGTTATAGTTTAATACGACTTCTTCTTTGTCCAGGCGGATCTGGTTTACGTACCTTCATGGGAATCAAGTTTGTGTTATAGAACGCGCTTAATGGCCGTGTGAGACAAAATGTGTTCCTGATGGGAACCTCCCTCCTCAAGGCCTTTTCCAATACCGAAGATGGGTGACTATGGTTCCTCGCTAACGCCCTTAGGCATTGAATGAATTAGGGTTTCAATCTAGGTCATGGATTTGTTATCTTCCTCCTTATGTACTTTGTTTTGCATGGAATTTTATGATTTAATTCCCTAATCAAGTCTGAATTCCCAAGTGAAGTCTGACTCCTATATAATTCTGACATTCTTCACTAATTAACTCAAAGTTACTGGACTCCTAGATAATTGTGACATTCTTCACCAACATAGAGTCTTAAGTCTCGGATGCATAAGTGTGCTAGAAGTTGTTTGGTATTCAACTTAACTTTGCTTCTAAAAAACTTAACAGAGTGTTAGAGTGTTATAATTATGTGAGTGAATAGAGTTGGTAACTTCATGCATGTATTCTACCAATTGAATTTGATTATATACCACTAGCATGCAATAATCAATTTGTCAAATAATTGTGTGTCAAAAGAAAGGGTTTGGTAACCAAATTTTTTTGGAAGGTTACCTAATCTAAAATTCTTTCTTAATTATGGAGTTTTTTCTTTCATAATAAAAATTATTATAATTTATTAAATAATTTAAAATTAAAATTTCATGTATAATTAAATTACAAAATAATTAACCATTAACCATGTAATATTGTTATATAATTTTAATCAACATAAAATTAAAATTATATTTCCTTTTTTATATTCGACCAAACTTACTAGAATTTATTTATAATACCAATGTGGGCCATATTTCACTCTCATGGAATTGTATTAATCACTGAAGGAATGACATTGAGTGAGGTGTACCATCTTAAAATCATAAAGGAAGCAATAGATACTTCTATCATAACTATAAATTGAACATTACACAAAGATAACCCAATGATAAGATAAATATTTGAGTTATGTGTGAGAGGCCATGAGAATAGTATAAAATAATCTCCATTAAAGTGTTTAAATATTTAATAGCTATAAATGAAATAACAAACACTAGATGATATAAAAGCCATTGAATGATTGATATCAATATTTGAGTGGAACACTCTATGTGACTGCATGAAATACAAAAATTCTTATTAAACACCATTAAATAATTCATATAAATATTTGAGTGGAACACTCTATGTGACTACATAAAATACAAAAATTCTTATTAAATTACTAAAAAATTAATTTCAAAAAATCATCAAACAACTTTAAACACCTTTAACTCACTCAAAACTTCAATGCTTTCCAATTAAGGAAAAAATATCCTAAATATATCATAAAAATAACACAATAAACAACCATTCACGCAAAACTTTTCAATATTAAATTATAAAAAAAAAACCACTATAAATATATGATAAATAATATAATAACAAAAAATATTAATAAAAATAACATAATAATAACCAATAATTTAGTATAATGATTTTACAAACATCATTTAAACTTTTTAAATATATTTAAATATTAATATTTTTTTACACAATGACCTACATAAATATAAAGCCATTTTTTTCAACCACAATTTTACTTATTAAAAAAATCCACTTTTTCAACTCATTGTTCAGACCATCTCACTTAATATTTAAAAAATAAAATTAGTTTAGACCAACTCACTTTTTATTCCCTTGAACTTAATCACTTTTTAATTTGTCTTTTTCAAGACATTATTCATACAATCTCACCTAATATTTTAAAAAAAATAGTTTAGACCAACTCACTTTTTATTCCTTTAAACTTAGTTGTATGGTAAATATAAAATCGTTTTTTAATTTTTTTTTAGACATTTTGGGTTTGGAAATGGGAAATGTAAATAATGAAAACATAAATTTTTATGGATATTATAATATTTAAATTAAGAAAAAATGTAAGTTAATAAAAATATTATAGTTTTATTATAATATTTAAATAAATTTTGGATTTTGAACTCTAATAACAATATATTAGATTTTGAATTTCAATAATAATATATAAAGCAAGATCTTTATTTTTTGAATGGTTTGTGTTTTTATTTTTTTCATCTCCAAAGTAGGGTTGTTATTGTTTTATTGATTTTCTTTTTAAAGTAAGATCAATTTGATTTAGTTTGGTTATATAGATAACCAGGAATTCACTTTTTAGTTTAATTTCATGAGATACACTGAATTTTAATTTTAATATGTGTTTCTTTTTCTTTTATTTTTAACATAGTTGTATGGTAAATAAAATACCACTTTTTAGTGAGATATTGGATTTGGAGATGGAAATGTAAACAATGAAATTATCAACTGTTTTTATTAATTATATTATATCTAAAAATTTAGATGAACTAAGATATGTTAATAGATGAGAAGATGCAAGATATTTTTTAAGGATTTACTATTTTTCCTATACATAGTATTAGAGGCTATTATTTTGATGTAGGTCAATAGTAAATAAAAAAAACATGTATTTTACTATTAAAACTAGTATTTTTTTGACAAATTTAATTCATATATATATATATATATATATATAAACCAATTTTTAATAAAATTAACTAATGTCTTTTTTTCAAAAAATAACCCATTTGCCCCCCTAAAATTTCTCAAAAAACTCACTTTTTTAATATTCACTTTTTAATTTGTCTTATGAAAGACATTTTGGCTTTCGAAATGAGAAATGTAAATAATGAAAACATATAATATTTAAAAGTTTAGATTAAAGAAAATATATAAATTAATGAAAATTATATATATATATATATATATATATATATATATACTTTTTACTAAACAATATAAACAAATTTTGAATTTTGAATTTCAATAACATTATATTGGATTTTGAACTTCATTAACAATATATAAAGCAAAATTCTTTTTTGACTTATTTGTGTTTTTATTGTTTTTGTTAAGTCCCTATATTAATAGTGTAGCTCCTTATTATGTTAGTGTAGCCCCCTTATTGTTATTGTTATTACTGTACCCCTGTAACCCCCATATTGTTATTATTGTGCCCTTACATTATTATTGTTAGGTCGGATAGGATTACATTGTGGCCCCACTAGGATTATATTGTGGCCCCATGGACTCCTATATATAGAAGGAGGTTTTGTATATTTGTATCGAGAATTGTTCTGATATGTAATGTATTGGAGGTTGCCCCCTCGAAGTGGCTTATTTCTAAGGCGTTCATATCTCTTTTCTTCTATTTTTGGAGCTGGTTACTCTCCAAAACAAGGTTGCAAAATTATTTTTTGACTTATTTGTGTTTTTATTGTTTTCATCTCCAAAACAAGGTTGTTATTGCTTTATTGATTTTCTCTCCAAAGTATGATCAAATTGATTTTAGTTTAGGTTGTTATTGCTTTATTGATTTCCTCTCCAAAGTATGATCAATTTTCTTTTAGTTTGGTGACATGGGTAAATAAGAATCTACCCTTTTAGTTCAACTTCATGAGATACAATGAATTTTAATGCATTTTTTCCTCTTTATTTTTAACTTAGTTGTATGGTCAATAAAAAACCACTTTCTAGCTAGATACACTTTGGATTTGGAGATGGAAATGTAAACAATGAAAATATCAACTATTTTTAAGGATTATATTATATCTAAAAATTTAGATGAATGAATATATACTAGTAGATGAGAAGATGCAAGGCATTTTTTAAGAATTTGTTATTTTTCCTATATATAGTATTGGATGATACTATTATGGTTTGAAAATTCATAAGTATATAATGTAGGCAAATATTAAATAAAAAACATGTAATTTATTATTAAAATTGAGAAATTTTTTGATAAATTTCAGCCATTTAATCATATATACTTACAAATCAAGTGAATTTTTAATGAAATTGGGCAATATTTTTTTTCAAAAAATAACTCATCTGTGAAATTTTTCCCCTAGAATTTTCTACTTAATAAAATGGATTTTTTTAATATTAAGTGAGATTGTATTGAAAAAGTGGTTTATATTTATGTATATCATTTTGTAAAAGAAAGATATATATATATATATATATAATGTGAAGGGTGTTTGGATAACTCATATTAAAATGACAAATTATTTATTAAAAAAAATTGATTTGTATAAAATTATTATATTAAATTATTGGTTATTATATTATTTTTATTAGTATTTTTTGTTATTATATTATATTTATTATATATTAGCTGTTTTTTGTTTACTTGAAAAATATTGAATGGCTTTGTGTGAATGGCTATTTATTATGTTATTTTTATTATATATTTAGGATATTTTTTTTTTTAAGTGGAAAGGATTGAGGGTTAAAGGAGTTTAAAATTGTTTGATGATTTTTTGAATTTTTTGAGTATTGTAATAAGAATTTTTGTATTGTTCCACTCTAATATTTATATGAATCATTTAATGATTTTTATGCCATTTAATGTTTGTTACTTCCTTTATACCTATTAAATATCTAAATACTTTAATGAAGATTATTTTATATTGTTCTCATAGCCTCTCTCACACAACTCAAATATTTATCTTCATCATTGGGTGATCTTTGTGTAATGTTCAATTCATAGTTATGATAGAAGCATCTATTGCTTCCTTTAAGATTTTAAGATAATACACTATCTTGATATATGTGTTGTTTAAAAATAACTATTTTTTATCATTTTAAAAAAACTTATGTTATTGGTTGTCGGTTTTTCTTATTGGTTGTACTTTATAATATATTTTTTAAAACACTTCATTTACAAACAAACATATATATATATATATATATATATATATATATATATATATATATATATATAATTTGCCTAAAAAAACATGCATATAACAAAGTCCTTTGTTTAGTGATTAATACAATTCCACAACAGTAAATATGGCTTATTTTGTACTTTTATAATATATTTTTTTAAACACTTCATTTACAAACAAACAAACATATATATATATATAATTTGTCAAAAAAACATGCATATAACAAAGTCATTTGTTTAGTGATTAATACAATTCCACAACAGTAAATATGGTCAACATTAGTATTATAAATAAATTCTAATAAGTTTAGTTTGAATAAAAAATATATATATAATTTTAATTTTATGTTGATTAAAATTATATAACAATTTTTATTTAATAAAGATTATAATTAAGAAAGAAATTTATTTGAAAGAATTTTAATTAAAAAGGAATTTTAATTTAGATAAATTTCCAAAAACATTTGATTATTAAACACTCTCTTTTGACACAACTATTTGACAAACAAATTATTGCATGCTAGTGATATATAATCAAATTCAGTTGGCTCGGTACATGCATGAGGTTACCAACTTTGTTCACTTTCAAAATTATAACACTCTAACACTCTCTTAAGGTATGTAGAAGCTAAGTTAAGTTGAATATTAAACAACTTCTGGCACACTTGTGCATGTGAGACTTAAGATTCTAATTAGTTGGTGAAGTTTTGTAGAACCCAAGTAAAATTGAATACCAAACAACTTTTGAAGCAATTTTTAGCACACTTGTGCATATAAGACTTAAGATTCTAAGTTGGTGAAGAATGTCACAATTATCTAGTAATCTATTAACTCAGAGTTAATTGGTGAAAAATGTCAAAACTATCTAGAGTCTAACTTCACTGGGGAATTCGGACTTGAATGAGGAATTGAATCATTAGTGAAGAATGTGGAGTTGGACTTCACTGGAGAATTCGGACTTGACTTAGATTGAAACCCTAACTCATTCAATGCCTAAGGGCGTTAGCCAGGAACGGTATTGGGAAAAACCTTGAGGAGGGAGGTTCCCACCAGGAACGCATTTTGTCTCGCCCGGCCACTGAGCGCGTTCTACAGCATTACCTTGATTTCCACTAAGGTACGTAAACAGTGAAATCTGCACGCACTTTGAATTGGATCTTTATTCACTTCCTCCGCCTTTTCCACCATTTTCTGCTCCTCCTTTTCCATCATTTTCACTTTGAATTGGATCTTTATTCACAGTGAAATCTGCTATCTGCGCGCACTTTGAATTGGATCTTTATTCACAGTGAAATCTGCTATCTGCGCGCACTTTGAATTGGATCTTTATTCACTTCCTCAGCCTTTTCCATCATTTTCTGCTCCTCATTTTCCATCATTTTCTGCTCCTCCTTTTCCATCATTTTCACTTTGAATTGGATCTTTATTCACTTCCTCCTCCTTTTCCATCATTTTCTCGGAATGCAAGGCAATTCTGCACCATTTTCTCGGAATGCAGGGCAATTCTGCTCCCAGAACGAATCTCTTCCCTCGCTTTGCACAGCGGAAATGCCCGTGGACAATGATTTACCTGTGTCAGAAGTAAATTACTTCGCTGAATTCAATGCAGAGATGTATCGTAAGGCTCGTTCCCCGACAAGCAGTGTCCAAGCGGAAAAAAATTGGAATCCCCGCGGCTATTTTGTGGAAAGCCCTAGGAGTTCAAACGCAGACAGAGCCCGCGCAAGCTTATGTGAGCCGGACGACGAGTTTTCGAATCCCCGGAACTCGACTTCTGCTGCTGTTCTTTTATCCGGGCGGCCAAGTTCCGCGACGTCTTTTGAATTTTCTTGGAGAAGAAACTGGTCGTCCAGGAACTGGTCGTCAAGGCGATTTAAGCGCAGTCTGAAAAAAATAGTAGAAGATTCAAACGAAGAACAACATTGTATTCTAAACGTTTCCCAGCCTTGGACGTGGTTTTTCTCTCTGTTATGCACTATCGCTGCTGTTTTAATTCTTGTATGGCTTATTCTTCACCCACATCCACCAGAATTAAATATTCAGGTAAGCCAGCGTTATATCTCTGGTTAAATTTATTTATTTTTTAATGATGAATGGATCGTCGGCTGGAAACAGGGTATAGAGCCAGCGTGATATCTCTAGTTAAATTTAATATATATATATATATATATATATATATATATATATATAAAATGATGAATGGATCGTAAATTTTTTTTTGGGTTAATTAGGTTGTATTTTTATATTTATTCAAATAAATAAAATAACAGGTTTATATTAACAGATTATATATTTGGTATATCAATTTGTTATTAGGAAATCAGGTTAGTTGGCAGTTCTACAGAGTTAAAAGGTAATCAAAATTGAAACAGTTTAATACCGTCTCTAGATATATTACCTACTACTTTTTTGACATATTTAAAAAAATAAATGTGATTAGCTCTTTGTATATTTAAACCAAAAAAAATAGAACTCAGCTGTTATTCATCTGACAATTCAATAGCTGCAGGATCTTTAACACTTACCCAGACATATTCACTTGATTCATGTTTTGGAATTGGTGTTTCATTTAATATAAACACACATTCTGGTGATGTTGCTGAAAGTGGATTTCTTGAATATTTATAAGCATTTCTGCCAATATAAAAAGCTGCTTTTAGACTTTAAAGAATATCTCCAAATTTGAAAATCAATTTGACCACTTTCCTGAATCCCCAAATCTGCAATCACTTAAATTCAAACCTCAAAACATTTTAAAATCAATTTGACTTTTTCCGAAGACCCCTAAGCCGCAATCACATTAATTCAAACCTCAAAACATTTTATCTGCATTTCACAATAAACATCAAAATATGAATGTGAACCATGAAAGATTACTCTCACATAAGTTCAGACCTCAAAACATTTTATTTGCATTCCACAAAAAAACATCAAAATATGAATGTGAATCATGAAAGGTTACTCTCAAATTTGTTATTGTCAACTTTTATATAGGCTTGGTTTTTTTTTTTAAACATTATTAAATAGCATTTTTTTCTGGTTTGACTGATAATAGCATGCTTTGTGCAGGATTTAAGGTTTATTAAGATAAATGTTTTCCCTGGCATTGATCGGACGAATGTGCCAACTTACTTGATTGCAATGGACTCCATGTTCAATATCTCAATTATGAATCACTCAAAACGTAACAAAATGAATATTCTTCATCCTGAGTTTATACTCTATTACAATGAAGTTCCTCTTGCACAGAGCGAGGTGATCCAACTCAGTGCAATATTTTTTTTTAAGGTACCATGGAGACTATTTTTTTATTAACAGTGCAATTAATTATTTGCAGGTATATAGTGCTTTGAAACAAGAGAGTAACTCCATTGTAGGGCATGTGGATCTGAGCTGTTCAGAAAGTCCCCTGTATGGAGCGGGGTATATGTTGCAGGCGGCTATTACAGAGAAGAGGTCTGCTGAATTTCTTTTGAGAGGAACAATTCACACAAAGTTCAGAATGATCAAGGGAATATGGAAGAGACATTTTAGACAAGATATTGAATGTGATAGCGTTGTCAATTTGGTGACCCTTGATGTTATTCATATGGATTGCAAACTAGTGTTCGAAAAATGAAAATAGAATGTAGAATATTTTAATAATTATTATTTATGAAAAATAATGTATAATAGTTGGTTCTCCTCCTTTTTGTAAGAGTGTGGAAAAATTATCAAAATTGGGTGTCAAAAACTGTAGTGGAAGTTATCAATATGAGATTTTTACTTATTATTTAATTTTAATTATCAATATGAGATTTTTAATATTAGATATTATTTTTTGGAATTTATTTGTGTTAAGAAAGTTATTAAATTTGATAATTTTAATGAGAAGCAGTAGTAATTGACTAATTTTTCATGATATTTTTAATATTATAATTAAAAGTATATTTTAAAATATTTATTATTTTGTATGTTTATTAATTTGTGATTAGTAAATTGATGTTAAAATTAAATTTGATAAAGAAAAAATATGTTTAAATTTTTAAAAATAAAAAGAAAAATATATTTAAATTTTTAAAAATTAAAAAGAAAAATATGTTTAAATTTTTAAAAATTAAAAGGAAAAATGTTTAAATTTTTAAAAACTAAAAATAATAATAAATATTTTTAAAGTTTTTAATTAAATTTTTTAAATTAATATTTTAATTTTTAAAATGTTATAAATTTAATTATTTAATATGTACTTTTATAGATTTAATAAAAATATTTTCAAATTATAAATATGTAAGTAATTTTTTTCTTGAAAGTATTGATTGCCAAAAGTACATTTATCACTCTTTTCTCATGAGTTTGTAGGTTGTTTATATTGGTTTATGTCTTTGTGCATTTTGAGGTATGTTAGATGTTCTTAAGCTTTTTAGACAATTTAAAAATGGGAATTCCCAGGTAGATGATGGTTATTAAAACCGTGGAAAATAAAATATCCAATTTCCCTAGATTGGATGATAACTATGTTATCATATAAGTGCTTGTTTATCCTCCTTTATTTATGTTTTATTTATACCATTTCAATATGGTTGAGATCATTTCTCAAATGAATAGGAAATTGTGAAGAGTAAAAAAAAAACAGAAACAACTCTAAAAATAATATTGTTTTAAATATCTTTATTAAAGCTCAAAATCCAATAAATCCAATAGTTCAAGATAGAGATTTATTGATATTGTTTAGTAAATCTTATACATCATCTATGATGATCTTCTCATCTACTAGCATATCTTTGTTATCTAAATTTTTAGATATAATACCATTTTTAAAAATAGTCAATGTTTTCATTGTTTAATTTTCCATCTCCAAATCCAAAAAACATCTTACTAAAAAGTGGTTTTTTATTTACCATGCAACTAAGTTAAAAAAAAATCATTGTATCTCATGAAGTTGAACTATAAGGTAGATTCATATTTACCCATGTCATCCAACCAAAAGAAAATTGATCATTCTTTGGAGATGAAATCAATAAAACACTAACAACCTTTCTTTTGAGATGAAAACAATAAAAACACAAACAACTCAAAAAATAATTTAGCTTTATTGAAGTTCAAAATTCAATAATAAATCTAATAATTTAAAATAAAAATTTCTTTATATTGTTTAATAAAACTTATATATAATATTTTCATTAACTTAAATATTTTTTTCTATTTCAATTTTTAAATATTAAATATTATAACATCTGAGATTCTCATTATTTATATTTCTTTTCTTTTTTAATATTAAGTGAGATTGTCTCAACAAAACCGGACTTATATTTATGTATATGTGTTACTTTGTTTAAAAAAATAAGATTTTAACATTTAAATAGATTTTTTTTTTTTTAAATATATATTTTATATATATAAAAAATTAAATAAGAGTGTCTCGATAATCTATATTAGAATTTTTTTAAATGATTTTTATAAAATCATTATATTAAACTATTATTATTGAAGGGCTTTGGGTGAATGGTTGTTTATTATGTTATTTTTATTATATTTTTAGGATATATATATTTTTAAGGTAGAAAGCATTGAAACTTTGAGTGCGTTAGAGGTATTTATAGTTATTTGATTGCTTTTAGAAATTCTTTTTTTAATACTTTAATAAGAAATTTTGTATTTTATGTGATCACATAGAGTGTTCCACTCAAATATTTATTTAAATCATTTAATGATTTTTATGCAAATCTTCATTTAATTATTATGATAGTATTGTTTGTTACTTCCTTTATATCTATTAAATATCTAAATATTTTAATGAAGATTATTTTATATTATTCTCATGGCCTCACACACAACTCAAACATTCATCTTCATCATTGGATGATATTTGTGTAATGTTTAATTCATAGTTATGATAGACTCATCTATTGCTCAGTTTATGCCTTTTAAGATAGTACACCATACATATGTTGTTTGGAAATAACTGTTTTTTTTATCATTCTGAAAAATAAGTTATGTTAATTATGGTTAAAGTTTCTTCATTTTGTGCCTCTTCTTTGACTTTAAAATATACAACAATCTCTGTATTATTATTTGTATTATTATTTTTTAATGTTTTTCCATCCTGTGTCTTTGCATTGCAATAAAGCAGTGAAACATCAACAGTACCATCTTTGATATCATCCTTTGAACATTGTGCATTGACAATCTTTTGATGAAGACTCATTTGCATCATTCCATGATGATTTCCTAAAGGTTAATGTCAACCCTTATATATGGGCTTCGCCTCTTTCATTTTATTTTCACAAAACATTGAAGATCAGAGTTAAAGATTTAGCAATTTTCTTGGTTTAACGGATAATAACATGTTATGTGCAGGATTTAAGTTTTTTTTGATAAATGTTTTCCCTAACATTGATAAGACTAATGTGCCAACTTACTTGATTTCAATCGATTCCATGCCCAATATCTCAATTATGAATAATTAAAAACGTAACAAAATGGATCTTCGTAATTCTGTGTTTACACTCTATTACAATGAAGTTTCTCTTGCAAATATTAAGTGCTTGGTATCATGGAGACCAATTGTTATTAGCAATGCAATTAATTATGTGCAGGTATATGGTGCTTTGAAACAAGAGAGAAGCTCTACCATTGTAGCGCATGTGTCTCTGAGTTGTTCGGAAACTCCTCTGTATGGAGTTGGGTACATGTTTTCGGCAACGATTGCAGAGAAAGAATTTGCTGAGTTTCTTTTGAGAGGAACAATTAATATAAAGTTTAGAATATCAAAAGAATATGAAACAAACATTTTAGTCAAGATATGAAATGTGATAGGGTTGTCAATTTGTTGAAACTTCATTTTATTCACATGGATTGCAGATGAAAATAAAATGCCCAATATTTTACTAATAACTATTTATAAAAAATAATATTAAATTTATAAATATTTATTATTAATATTTATTATTTTGTATGTGGATTAATTTGTGAT
Organism: Pinus albicaulis; assembly: GCA_034641835.2. Taxonomy (NCBI): domain Eukaryota; kingdom Viridiplantae; phylum Streptophyta; class Pinopsida; order Pinales; family Pinaceae; genus Pinus; species Pinus albicaulis. Next base: position 1,587,662,184 of record CM076584.1, on the reverse strand, counting down.
GGAAAAAGCTAAATTTGATAAAAGTTACTAATAAATATTCTAAAACAAAATTTTAAATTAATTTTAAATATTTTAAATATTTTAAATTTAATTATTTAATAAATATTCTAAAACAAAATTTTAAATTATGTTTTTAAATTTAAATATTTTAAATTTAATTATTTTAAATTTAATTATTTAATATATAATTTTATAGTTTTGATAAAAATATTTTCAAATTATAAATATGTAAGTATTTTTTTCTTCAAAGTATTGAGTGTTAAAAGTATATTAATCACTTTTTTCTTATGAATTTGGAGGTTGTTTATAATGTTTTTAAGCTTTTGTCTTATACTTTGGAATTAATGTGAATGCAAACTTACTATTTTTGTAAATATGAATGATTATTTAACTTGTTATAAATTTATATTTTCAAAATTAAAATTTATAAATATGTTTTTATTAAATTCAATATTAGATTATATATATAAATATATTTACTAACTCACAATAACACAATCACACAAAATTATATTCATTATAATTGTTTTGAATATATTTATGTATGTATTTTCAACTTTATTTAGGTGCATAATGTCATTGTCACACTTCCAACAATGTTACTTCACATTTGAGTAAATATTGTCATAAGAAACCAATTATCTTATCAATCAAATAAAAAATCTTTATCGTGTTAAATCAACATATTATCATCAATGTTTATTAACTCACAGTCACACAACTATACTCATCATATTTGTTTCAAATATAGTTAAGAAGAAAATGTCTTCCACTAGAACTAAATATTTTACAACACCATTTTCTATTAACAAAATGTATTGCCAACTTTATCTACATGCATACTATCATTATCATACTTCCAACAATGCTACTAAACCATGCTTAAATATTGCCACAAGAAACCAATTATGTTATCAATCAAATTAAACTTCAAATCTCTATCTTGTATTAAATTAATACAATTATCATCAATGTTTACTAACTCACAATCACACAACTCACAATCACACAACTATACTCATCATTTTTGTTTCAAATACAATTAAGAAAACAATAGCTTCCACTACAACTACTTGTTTTACACCACCATTGTCTATCAACAAAATGCATAACCAAATTTATTTACATGCATATTGTTATTGTCGCACTTTCAACAACCCCACTACACCATTTGTAAATATTGTTATATGAAACCACTTGTGTCATCAATCAAATTAACCTTTGAATCTCTAACATGTGTTAAATTAACATAATTATCGTCAATATTGTTTGAAAAGTTTATTATTGTTCATTTGAATTTATTTGGATGAGATACATTATTCTAAATGTATGTTATTAGAAATATCTCATAAGTATAAAGAAGCATCTTGAATTTCCCTAGAGATATCAACCACACAACTCATGGAAGCATGTTGAGTCTCTTGAGTTGTGCATCACATTACCTCAAAAGATTTATATTCATATGCATACATTCTCATATTGTTTAGATTTCAATATAAGTTTTTCAAATTGGATGTCACAAATGTTGTGAAGTTTGTCATAATATCCATCATTCTAGGTAGGTTTGCAAATTCAATAGGTTGTGCCACCATTATATATATATATATATATATATATATATATATATATATATATCCTAAATGCCAACCCCTCCTTTTTTCTCGAATTGGTCACATTGTAAATATAAAACCACTCATTCAAATGAGTTAAGGCTTTGGAGATCTGCAAACACTAGAAACACCAAAAACCCTAAGAAAAATGCCACACTTGCAATAATGTTTCCATGTGAAGCTTGAGTATTTTCATAAGAAACCAATTATATTGTGAATCAAATTAACCTTTAAATCAGTGTCACTCATTAGATTAATAGAATTAATATTGATGGACTAATTTCTTGTTGTTTAATTTGAATAACTTTGAATGAGATTCACTAATATAAACCTATGAAATCACTAGAAATATCATACATAACTATAAGGAAACATCTTAGATTTCCTCATCACATTTCCTCAAGAGTTTAATATTAGCAAGCATACATTGTCATTTTGTTAAGATCTCAATATAGGTTTTATATTTGGATGTTGCTAATGTTAGAAAAGACTACCTTAATATAAATTATTCTATGAAGATATGCAAATTAAATGAATCATGCAACCATTTTAAACATAATTTTCAAACAACTTCTCATACACTTTTTCATAAATGTCAAACCCTCCCTTTTTTTTATAGACTTATTGATATAGCAAATATAAAAAACACATGTTTAAGTGGATCATGCTTTAGACATAGAATAAATAGAGACACTAACAACTTTACTTTGGATATGAAAACAATAGAAACATTATCAACTCTAAAAATAGTATGAGCCCCGAGGGTTAGCTCAATTGGTCAAGTCCCCATTGTTAAAGAAACTTTGCTATTGAGAGGTCACAATTCAATTCTCTTGACACTCTTGGAGTCACATTTTGTGGTTAAGCCGACATGAAGTGATCCATTTTAGTGGATATTCCTGGTACATATATTATGTGGATGTAGCCATCACCGATCTTTAGGGTCACTGAATCACATAGAAAAATAAAAACTCTGAGGGTTAGATCAGTTGGTCGAGCCCCCATATTTAAAGCATCTTTGATATTGAGAGGTCGCGGGTCCATATTTAAAGCATCTTTGATATTGAGAGGTCGTGGGTTCAATTCTCTCGACACTCTTGGGATCAAGATCTATAGTTGAGCTAGCAGGAGGTGATCCTTTTGGATAGATCTATCTAGTACAAATATTTCGTGGACATAGCGATCACCAATCTCCAGAGATGGTGAACCATATAAATAAATAAATAAAACAAAAAAACAAAATAAACAAACTCTAAATAGTATTGCTTTGTATATCTTTATTGAAGCTAAAATCCAATGAATCCAATAGTTCAAAATAAATATTTTTTCATATTGTTTAGTGAAACATACATCATTTTCTCATATATTCCTTCATCTACATTTATGAATAGAATGCAATCCCTAATGCTTTCATTGTTTAAATTTCCCATTTCCAAAGTCACAATGTATCTCAAAGACAAACTAAAAATTAATTTTATATTTACTATACAACTAAGTTAAAAATAAATATTATATTTCAAAAAATATTTTATATCATTGTATCGAGTGAGGTTGTCTCAACAACGAACTAAGAAGTGGACTCATATTTCCCTATGTAACCAGGTTAAAAGAAAATGGATCGTGCTTTGTAGATGAAATCAATAGAGACTCTAAATATTTGGAGATTTAAAAAAACACAAACAACTCTAAAATTATATTGTATATTTTTATTAAAGCAAACAAATCTAATAGTTCAAAATAGCGATTTATTGATATTGTTCGAAATAGATATTTATGATATTGTTTCATGAATTTTATATCATATTCTCATATACTAGTATATTTTCATTCATCTAAAGTTTTAGATAGGATACAATCCTTAAAAATAGCTGATATTTTAATTGGTTACATTTCCCATCTCCAAACCCAAAATGTATCTTATTAAAAAGTAGTTTTTTATTTACTATACAATTAAATTAAAAATAAAATAAAATTAAAAAAATTAAAAATTAAAAATTTGTATCTCGTGAAATATTCATATTTACCCATGCCACCCAGCTAAAATCAAATGGATCATGCTTTGGAGAATGCCACCCAGCTAAAATCAAATGGATCATGCTTTGGAGATGAAATCAATTGAGGCTCTAACAACTTTGCTTTGGAGATGAAAACAATAAAGACACAAATAAATAAAAGAATAATATTGTTTTATATATTGTCTTTGCTTTGGAGATGAAAACAATAAAGATAGAAATAAAAATAAAAATAGTATTACTTTATATATTGTTATTAAAGTTTAAAATAAAAATTTATTTATATTGTTTAGTAAAACTTATATATAATATTTTTATTAATTTATATATTTTTTTCATTTTAACTTTTAAATATTATAATATTCATAAAATTAGTGTTTTCATTATTTACATTTTCCATCTCTAAAACCAAAATGTTTTCTTTATTTACCTTTTCCATTTCCAAAACCAAAATGTATCTCAACCACAAGTTTAAAAATGATTTTATATTTACCATACAACTAAACTCAAAGGAATAAACCAAAGTGAGATTGTGATTTTTTTTTTTAATATTAAGTGAAATTGTTAACAATGTGTTGAAAAAGTGGATTTATATTTATGTATGTTATATTGTAAAAGAAAATTAATATTTTGACATTTAAAAAAACATGTAAATATATTTAAATGTTTTTTTTTAACATATGGATATTTAACTTCTCATATAATGATTTTTATAAAATTATTATATTAAATTATTATTATTTTGTAAGTTTGGTAGGGTTACATTTACATCATATCTAATATATCACCTTGATTGGGTGGGGAATTGAACCAATAACTTTACATGGAGAGATGCTTAAAGTTGTTTGATGACTTTTTGAAATTCCCTTTTTAATTTAAATATTATTTCGAGTAATTTAATAATATTTTTTGTATTTTATGTGGTCATATAGAGTGTTCCACTAAAATATTTATTTGAATCATTCAATGATTTTTATGCTATCTTCATTTTATAGTTATAATATAAGTGTTTGTTTGTTCCTTTATACTTATTAAATATTTAAATATTTTAATGAAGATTAGTTTATATTGTTCTCATGGCCTCTCACACACAAATCAAACATTTATTTTCATCATTGGGTGATATTTGGGTAATGTTCAATTTACAGTTATGATAGAAACATATATTACTCCCTTTATACCTTTTAGGATGGCACACCATTTTGGTACTTGTGTTGTTTTGCAATAACTATTTTTTTTATCATTCTTAGAGAACTTATGTTAATTGTTGTTAGTGTTTCTTTATTTTGTGCCCCTACAATATATCTTCTCTAGATTTAGGACATGCAAAAATATTCATATTATTATTTTTTTATGTTTTTCCATCTTGTGTCTTTGCAGTAAAGCCATGGAACATCGACACTACTATATTTGATGTCATCCTTTAAACATTGTGCATTTCCAATTTTTTTATGAAGACTCATTTGCATCATTCCCATGATGAGACCGTCACACATGTTCTACTCAAGCATTTCTCTTCACCATTGGTTGATCTTTATGTCGTCTTCATTTCACAATAGTGACAGTAGCATGCTTTCTCCTGTTGTGCCTTTTACAATTATATGCCATCTTATAACATGTTATTTTTTAGAGAAAACTGCCTTTATTACATGCTTAAAGATCTTATGTGTAATTTTGCAAGTGATTTTCCATTATGTACCTCTGCAATGAAAAGTTTGAAGACAACACTATTTTTCGTAGACTAGCTTATAGTAATTCAAAATAACTGCTTGTTGGTTGGAGAACTTACCAACTCAAATTGAAGACTGGAGAAAAATATCTCAAACTATCCTTGACTAAATCTGTTTGCTCCTTCTCAAACTTCACAAACCTACATGCATGGAAAAAATATCCTTCCTCAAAGAAATTGGTAATAACAACTTAATTATGCAATAACTAATCTATCTAACTATAGTTAGGAAAAATTAGAACCAATGCTAGAAACTAGAAAATTATAATGAAATGCAAATACTTAGTATATAGGGAAGGGAAAGAATAAAGAATTCCATTTTATTTAGAAAGAAAAATAGTGTAACAAATGTTTACCTAACTCTTCCACCAAATTCATCCATAACCATTGTTCAACAACAATAACCATCCATAACTATAGTCATCCAGAGAAGTGTATAGTGGACCTTAATATTGGGAATGGGAGATGGGAACAACTAACAATGGGAATTCTTAGGTAGATGGTGGTTATAAAAACCATGGAGAATAAAATATCCATTTTTTATGGATTGGATGATAACTCTAGTATCATATGGCTTATTGTTTATTCTCCTTCATTTATGTCTCATTTATATCATTTCAAGATGGTTGGGACAATTTCTCACATGAATTAGGAAGTTATGGAACTAATTTTCTTGTAAACTCCACTTAGAAGTGTGCAGTGTTTGTGTTTTTATATTTGTGTATTGGATTTTGAAGAGAGACTCTCCTTTATTAAAGGAATAAGGTGAGTAATCACTCCTTTTAATGAGAAAAAAGTGTTATTGGATACTCAGAAAGAATTTTTTATAGAGTTTTTAGTGGGCCTAGTAAGCCAAAAATATATATAGAATGGATAAAGGAAAATAACATGCATTCCAGTTGAATGAGGTGGATAAATATTCTATAATAGATTCCCCCTAATGCTTGAGGTCAGAAGGGCAATTAATGTTTGAAAATTACATTATAGTCTAGAAAAGAAAAAAAAACCCTACTAAGTGGGGTCAAACATAGTGCACCAAATTTTGGATTAGGAAAGTACCTACAACAGAAGACAGGGTATGGGATGACTCTCTTCCTCAAGCAGGCATACCCATGCTTAGGTGTGAAACAACATGGCTACCAAATCAAGCACACTACAGATCCATGAAAAGTATATAAGACTAGTGATCATGGCCATTAAAATATGCATATTGGATCCATGTCAAAATAGATCCTAGCCATGAGAAAATATATAATGGATCTATGTCTCAATTTATATTAGGATGATGACTATAAAAATGAAATGGAAAAAATAATCCTCTTGAAAACAACAATTAAATGGAGGTGAGTAATACTATCTGTAATATTCCAAAAAAATTGCCTTCATCTAAATGGAATATTATAGTTGGATTTATCACTAGGTCGGTGAATAAATGGGTAGGGAGGCCCATTAACCTCTTTAGAAGGAATAATAACACTCCTAATGTGAAAGGAGGAAGAATAAGAAGCTAATTTGAGCACCCTTGGGTGTGAACAAAGATGGGATCATGTTGATTCAGTCAACTTTGACCAAGTCAACGAAGTTGTCTAGATACATTGAATCTCCTTGATGAACATCGCAGTTTTGGTGGAGGACAACTTGCATGAGCTTAGTGGAAAATATGGATGGAACCCTATGTGAAGAGGTTCACTTGATATATATCGAGAGGATGGGAACCTTTGTTATGGATGCTTTTGATATTATCATTTTGATATTGGTCTGTTTAGACTTGGCTTCCTCTTGCTATTTAGCAGGGTTGCAGTGCTATTTAGCACTGGGTGTTCTCGAGCGGGAATCCCACCTCTTCCCTTGAGAGGCCTCTTGGGAGAGATTTTTACTGTATTTGCCAGGTGGATATTGCGGGTCACCCGCCTATTCCCACTCGGGGCTCCACCATCGTCTGCCTGCCTTTTCGCCAGCATTAGCTTACTATTTTTAGCGCTGGTCCTAAACTTCCTGAGAGCTAAGCTTGAGGCCCTAAATCAATTTTTTGGGAGCCTTAGGAGCAACATGGGTCCATGGACCCGATGCCTCTGCTCCACTTGTAGTCCCTGACAGATCTTTCTAACGAGGTATGGTACGCGGCAAACGGAGATCGTATGCCAAAGTTACGCCCCTGGGAAGTTGAAACACCAATTTACCCAAACGGGGCCCATAGTTTTGGCGCTTCATCTCCTAGGGTTAGGGTTTTGGCTGTTTAGGATTTCCCATTGTTTCTAAATGATAAATAGCCCCTCGAGCCTCATTGTAACTCAGTTCAGAGGCCTGTAGCCGCCACATCTCTTCTCAGAGATAGCTACCAGCGCCCTAGCTAGTTTTATTTCCATTCTGTCTGTAAGCAAATTTCAGTGCTTTGATATTAATGAAATGAAGTGTTATTTCCGCTGCATCTCTGTATTTATGGTTATATGTTTATTCTGTTGCGTTCCTGCATAAATCCGGATCAGTGGTATCAGAGCGGTCTGCTTTTTCTCGATCCTTCTTTGCATGTCCCCAACGAGGTCCGGGTATAAGGAGCTAGGGCTCGATCTGGTGGAACCTTTGCAAGATCAGCCTCGCAAACCTCGACGGACGCCCATGGGGGACGAAAAGAAAGATGAGGGAGCAGGAGATCCTATCAAAATATTGCTCTAGGAGGCCCTCGAAAGACAAAGGAACGTGATGATGGATAACTTTGCTCAGATCCTTCAACGGCTACCCACCGGCGGCGCATCTGGATCCAGCAGCCACTCTGGAGGCGCGACTCCTTTTAAGGTACAAGTAAATTTTGACATTCCCATATTTGAGGGTCAAATAGACGCAGATGCTGTAGATAAATGGTTGAATCTGTTAGAAGGATATTTCTCGGTTCATGACTTTTCAGACCGGGAGAAGATTATTTTTGCACTCCTCAAAGCTACCCCTCATGTTAAGGACTGGTGGGAAACCTACTGTGAGAACAAGGACCAGACAGAACCCTCTCTGTTCTCGGCCGTACCAACTTGGAATTCTTTCCGAGACGCCGTCAAAGAACAGTACTATCCCGTGGGGAGCTATGAGGACAAGTACATACAATGGACCACGCTGCGACAACAAAGGGATCAAGATGTGCATGAGCTGACGAATCTATTCCATACCCTGCACACAAAGTTGGGTATCAAAGATTCAGAGAAACATCTCGTGCTAAAGTATCGCAGCTGTCTGCACAGATACATTCAAGAGGAAATGGAGTTCCTCGACATCTCCTCGCTTGGTACTGCATACCGGTATGCTGCCAAGATTGAGCAGAAATTCAAGCAGAAGAAGCGAGACTTTGGATCTGCGAATCAAAAGCAAGGGAAAGGTGCTTCCAAACCGCAGAACAAAGGACAGAGCAAAGGCATGGAGGCTAAAGACAACTCATCGGAGCCACAAGAAAAGAACAGCACCGCAAAGCCAAAGAAGGACACGGGAAAGTGGTGTGAGTTCCATAAGAGCTCCACTCACAACACAAGGGAGTGTCGGGCCAAGCAGTCGCTAGTGGCCGAGATGAGGGCTTCTGAGTCAGATGCATGCTCCGACTCCGAATCAGAACCTGAAAAGGGGAATGAAAAAGGGAAACAGATCATTGATGCGGAGCCCAACGCCACTGTTGCCACTACAAAGGTCCAGAAGGAGGAACCGGAAGATCCAGAGGAGGAGGAACGTCTCTTCCACTCCCAGATGTGGGTAAAGGGCTCCCCTGTACAGTTCATTGTCGACAATGGGAGCTAAAAGAACCTCATTTCAGTAGACGCCGTGAAGCGGTTGGGCTTGCCGACCATAGCTCACCCACATCCATACACCATCGGGTGGCTTCACCAAGGACGAGATCTCCGCGTCAGCCGACAGTGTCGCCTTCCCTATAGCATCAAGCCTTTCACGGATGAGGTACTATGTGACGTTGCTCCTATTGATGTTTCTGATGTATTATTAGGACAACCATACTTGTGGAAGCGTCATGCTGTGTATGAGTCTCGGCCTCGTGCCGTTATTGTTACTTTGGGAAATAAGTTGTACAGGATACCAGAGGTACCACCTCCTGCCGCTATCTCTTTGGTTACTGCAAAACAATGTAGTAAGCTCATTTCCCAAACCAGAAAATTCGTTTTCCTGATGATCCGCCCCCAGGGCAAGAAGAAGACTGTGGCCACGACCTCCAGACAGGGCTCCTCTGCACAACAACAACAAATGGATAAGGTTGTGGAGGAGTACGGGGACATATTCACCTCACCCACAGGGGTTCCTCTGCACTGTCAGGTCAAGCACCCGATTGATCTGACCCCCCGTGCGCCGCTACCTAATGGACCGATCTATCGGCGCTCTGTTCTGGAGAATGATGAAATCAAGAGGCAGATTCAGGAGCTGTTGCAGAAAGGTCACATCAGACCAAGTTCATCGCCCTATGGGAGCCCGATCGTGTTGGTACAGAAGAAGGATGGGACGTGGAGACTCTGTATTGACTATCGGGCGCTGAACAAGATCACTGTCCGGAATAGGTACCCAATCCCACGGATTGATGACCTTCGGGACCAACTCAAAGGTGCAAAATATTTCAGCAAGATCGACCTGAAGTCTGGGTATCACCAGGTACCAATTGAACCCTCCGATGTGTGGAAGACTGCCTTCAAAGCCAAAGAAGGCCTTTTCGAATGGCTGGTCATGCCTTTCGGGTTGACGAATGCTCCCGCCACCTTCATGAGGATGATGGATGACATCTTGCGGCCATTCACCAACTCATTTGTAGTGGTGTACTTGGATGATATTCTGATCTTCAGCCAGACTTGGGAAGAGCACCTTCACCACATTCGACAAGTCCTCCAAACACTACGGCAACACAAGTTGTGTGCCAATTTGGAGAAGTGCACTTTTGGCATGACCCAGGTTCAATATCTGGGATACATTATTGATGAAAGGGGGGTGCATGTGGATCCAGCCAAGATCCAAGTCATTCAGGATTGGCCAGCTCCAACCACTATGTCGTAGCTTCGCAGCCTTCCGATTCTTGGCACTCTCTATAGGAGGTTCGTGTTGGGCTTCTCTCATATCACTTGGCCCCTGAGTCAAGTCACCAAAGGAGGAGCGAGAGCAAAATTCTTTTGGTCGGAACCTCAACAGAAGGCGTTCAAAGAATTGAAAAATCGCCTCTGTTCTGCCCCAGTGCTCACCTTACCAGACTTGCAGCAGCCATTTGAGATCGAGACGGATGCCTCTGACTATGCTATTGGGGCAGTTCTTACTCAACAGGGACATCCAGTGGCATATCACAGTGAGACATTGTCTGAGACAGTTCGCAAGTATCCCACCTATGACAAAGAAATGTATTCCATTGTGCAAGCCTGTCGACAATGGAAGCATTACATTTTGGGGAAGGAAACAATCATCCACACAGACTACCGGCCCCTGCAGTTCATACAGACACAAGGGAAGTTGCAGAATGATCGCCATCAGAAGTGGTCCACATATCTGCAACAGTTTCATTTGAACATCAAGTACAAGAAGGGTAGCACCAATAATGTTGCAGACTGCCTCAGCCGACCACCGATCGTGGCGCTCACCACTGTGCTCAACTCTTGTGGGCACGAGACTTCTGATTGGCCGCTTCTCTATGAGAGTGACCCAGAATTCGGCCAAACTTACAAGGCACTCTTGGGGGGTACGCAAGTTCCAAATTTTCACCTCCAAGATGCACTTTTATGTCACATGGGACACCTTTGTGTTCCTTCAAGCGATCGTGCCAAGATGATATGGGAAGCACACTACAGTCGAGTCGCTGGGCATTTCGGGGTCGAGAAAACAGTAGCAATACTACAGAAGTATTTCTATTGGCCGAACCTTCGAAAGGATGTCGAGAAGCACATCAGATCCTGCACTGTTTGTGCCATTGCCAAACCGACCATCAAGAAGCAAGGCCTATATACTCCTCTACCTACCCCTAGTCGACCTTGGGAATCCATCTCCATGGATTACATGTCGGGCCTGCCTTCTACTAAGGAGGGAAATGACTGTGTTTTTGTGGTCGTCGACAGATTCTCGAAGATGGCCATTATGGCGGCCTGCAAGAAGAATATCACAGCAGAAGCCACTGCTAAACTCTTCTTTGAACGAGTGTGGGTGCACTTTGGGATCCCACAGTCTATCATATCAAATCGGGATAGCAGGTTCCTCAGCACATTTTGGTTTAGCCTCTGGTCGATGTTGGATACCAAGATCACCAAGTCCACAGCTTTCCATCCCCAAACAGATGGCCAGACAGAGGTCGTCAACAGAATGATTGTACACATTCTGCGCATGTACAATTCAAAGCATCCACGCACATGGGACGAGAGCCTCCCTTATGTACAACACAGTTATAACCGGGCTCTCCACAGTTCAATTGGCCATAGCCCCTTTCAGCTGGGCTTGGGATTCCAGCCACTATGTCCCATTGACGTAGCCATGCCATTTGCAGCTGCTCAGGCCGATTCAGCGCACGTCCAGTCTGAAGTTGACAAAGAAAGTAGCTTCATCGAGCGCATTCAACACATCCGCCAACAAGTTCATGATATATTGGACAGAGCCAATGCGAAGTACAAGCAGCGCCATGATCAACACCGGGTGCCACACCACTTCCAGGTGGGCGACAAAGTATGGCTACATTTGCAGAAGGAGCGCCTCACTGGACCTCACCGCAAGCTTCGCCCGCTCCGATACGGGCCGTGCACCATCACCAAGGCTGTAGGTAACAATGCCTTCGAGCTTAGTATTCCACCATTCCTTGGTCTGCACCCAGTCTTCAATGTGGATCGCCTTCGTCCTTACTTTCCACCTCTACTGGACACCTCGGACATTGCAGAACAACTCACACCAACCGAGTTAAACCCAGACTGCATGGAACAGGCCACCACAGATTGTATCATGGACATGCAAATCAAGAACACTCACTCGCCAGCAGAAGATCCAACTATATCGGGTTGTCAAAGCTGGCCAACTCCTGCACCAAGGAAAGTGGTTCACCAGGGACCAAGTTCAGCAGAAATTTCCTCATCTCATGGAGGAACTTAACGCAATGGGGACCATTGCTTCCTAAGGGGGAGGAATGATCCAGGTGGATATTGGTGGCCACCCGCCTATTCCACTTGGGCCCCCACCATTGTCTCTTTCAGTTTTTCCGTTTTGGCATAACTTACTATTTTTAGCAGTTTTTCGGGTCCTGAACTTCCGGAGCCGTTTTCAGGCCCTAAACGACGTTTTTTGGGTACGAAAGCGCCAGCGAATTTTCTGATAAAATTCGTCCCGACAGCTGTAGTCCTCGGATAGAGCTTTCTAATGATGTATCATATGCGTCAAACGGAGATAGTATGCCAAAGTTACGTCCCTGGGAAGTTGAAACACCAATTTACCCAAACGGGGCCCATAGCTTTGGCGCTTCATCTCCTAGGGTTAGGTTTTTGGATGTTTAGGGTTCTCCATTGTTTCTCAATAATAAATAGGCCCTCGAGCCTCATTGTAACTCAGTTCAGAGGCCTGTAGCCGCTACATCTCTTCTCAGAGATAGCTACCAGCGCCCTAGCTAGTTTTATTTCCATTCTGTCTGTAAGCAAATTTCAGTTCTTTGATATTAATGAAATGAAGTGTTATTTCCGCTGCATCTCTGTATTTATGTTTATGTGTTTATTCTGTTGCATTCCTGCATAAATCCCACCGCATTGACATTTATACAAAGCCTCGAGGCCAAGCATCAAACTTACAAAATCGGGTGCTATTTTGTAGTAGAATAGTGCTAAGGTCAGCAGGTACTGGGTGCTGGAGGTTTGATAACACCACTTCCGGGTCTCTGTTTAGTAGAGGGAGCCTTCCTTATCTTTGAGAGATCAGCTAGGAATATTCCCGAGATCATTTCACTCTTGGTATTTGACAAACTGCTCTCATCTCCAAGGTCGTAGTCCCTTGGGCTGAACCGGCCTTTGCATAGAGTTGTTGCAGCAGGGTTTAAGCCCTTGTTTTTGAGCTAGTTTCCTAGGGAAAGGGCCAACCCTTCTCCTGGAAAGCTAGTGGAAGGGATTCTCATCCCTCTTTTGTATTATTCAGCTATATTTCTGTAATGTTGTAGTAAGATTGCGTTTTTCAGAGCTGAATATTCAGCTCTGCTCTTTTTGTACTCAAGATTTCAAGAAACCCTTGCTGGGTTATCTTTATAATGTATTAAGGAGGCCAGATCTTTGTTTTCTTGGCATATTGTTCAATAAAGTTCTAGATATATGATTTCCTATCCTATTGTTGTAGAAACCCTTAGAAAATAATGCCCTACTTTGCTTTAGAAATTCTACATAGCTTAAGTCATGGGATTTGGCCACTTTTAAGCTGATTTGAGGTCGGGAGGTATGTTTAACTTATCATAAGTGATTTGTTTATGTTCCTCTTTTATATGTGAGGGCCTTAATACATATGCTAAGGGAACCAAGTGTTATTTCTCTCATTTAAAATGTAAATCTCTAGAAATAACGTTTTTAGGGGAAAATTGTTGCATTTTCCTCACTTGGGAGGATGTAGAAGTGCTTCTTTTTGCTGTTGTTTCATTCATTTGATGGAATTGTGTTTCTCAACACATTTTATGATTTTATTTCTCCCTATTATTCCAGTATTGTTCTTATGCACTGCTGCATTCCCTTTTGGGGATATTACAGTGGTATTAAAGCATAATCTTGGCTCGGCCTGTGGAACTTAGCCATTATGATATCAAGAGAAGGAGAAGAGAAGATGTAAAAAAAAGAGAAGACTCCATTATGTGGAGGAAAGAAGGAGGAGAGGCTCTCAAAGCTTCTTCCAAAATCTATGCAGAGCATAAAAGAAGTTCTTAATAAAATGAGAAGGGAGATGGAATCTCCAAAGGATTTTGAATCTAGAGCCAAATCTAGATTTGCACATGATAGGTGTGAGCATGCAGCTAGACCCTATTATGCACAGTGCAGTCAAATGCCTATATCTACTATGAAAGAGATGAAAGAAGAGGAAATTCCAAGGAGGAAAACTCTTAGTAATTTCCTGCAAGAGCATGAATCTCAAACTGAAAAGTTTAGAGATCATATCACTTTCCAAGAGTTTTGCAAGATCAAGGTGGAGAGGAGCAAGTTGCATGACATGGATAGATTTTATCTATCTACCTTTGATGGATCCTCAACTTGCTCAGCCAGAGCTTGGGTGGAGGAGCTACACACCTATTTGCAGCAACACCGAGTTTCTGAAGATGAGGCCATTAGAGTTGCAGCGCTGCATTTTGAAGGTAAGGCCTATGCTTGGTGGATGTTTGAATCATTTTCATTGAAAAATGTCAATACTTCTTCTTTTGCAAAGTTCACTAAGAGATTGGTAGAAATTTTTGATAAAAAACATGAAACAATCAAACCAAGACAAATAAAAATTTTGCATAAGTTGGAAGGACCTACAAACTCAAATCCATTTCAGAAAAATGTTGGAGAAGCTCACATCTTGCATGATACCTTGCTAGAGGCAAGATCCTTGTTTCATAACCTTGGACAAAAGGGATTGAAGGTTCCTTTTTCAAAAGAGGATCCTCTTATTGAGCAGTTACCTCCTATTCATATTGAAGAGGAAGAGAAGGATGGGGGAAACAACGTTGTCACATCTAGAGCATATCTAGTGCCTCATGAAGAGGAAAGAGGAGCACATGCTCCAACAGGAGGATTTCTTGTAGCATTGCAAGAAGTTCCCCGGGATCTCACATATGGAGTTCAAGGCACAATCAATGGACAACATGATTGTAGAGCATTGCAGATGGAAGGAGAAGATAGGGAGGAAGGTCATCATCATTCAATGAGGAGAACACACCCCTATCCATTTCAGAGAGCTGATGCAAGGAAGAGGCAGACTGATTTGCGCTGTGAGGGCAAGGGCAAGGTTGCCCAACCATATGTATAGTCTACTCTTGACATTGATGTCTCACTACATGGAGGCATTCCACCTGGGAGGCCACCAGATGTGGAGTTGGTGAGAGGCATCTTGCCATTTGGTTCACCCCTCTTAGATACTGGAGAGGTGAAGACTTTTTAGGAGTCTAGTATAGCGCAAAGAGTTTGGGATTGACTCAAGGAGGAGGGAGGTGCTCTCCCACTTTCAGCACCACCCACTCTCACTATATGTACTGCACTGACAGAAGTTATTGCAGTGATGGAGGATGGTACCTTCATGGTGCAAGGGAGTTGCTCCATAGATTTGGAGAAATAGAGGGTACTTCCTTTGAGGAAGGAATCCTCCATACATTGGAGTATATGGAGGCCACTCATGCTTACATTGGCCAAGATTGAGAGATTCTTTTTGGATGAGGGCTTCTCATGGGAGGCCAACTTCCAAAGATCACTACTTCTTTTTTAGCATGAGCAGCTGCATGATGGGCATGGCATCAATTTGGAGGATGAATTTGGCATGAGGGATGTCAAAGGAAAAGACAACATCATGTGGGGAGCTTCACATTACAGATCATCAACAATGTCTCTTAGGAGGATTGATCCATATTGGAGGTCTCAACTCTTGGTAGAGTACTCCAAGGATCTTGGTGCTTGCATGATTCTTGATGACCCGGATGGAGATGATAGATATATGGTGGATGATGTGGTCATCTATTCTCATGGTAGAGCCTTATTGACTAGAGCTTCTAAGCTCAAGGAGAAGCTACTACATGCAGCACATGAGGACTTCTTTTCCATGCACTTTGATGCATATATTTCCTTGGAAGATGAGTTCATTTGGGAGGGCATCCAGCATGATATATTTCAGCATATGGAGAGATGCATAGCCCGGATGGTGATAGAGAGGATGTCACAACCACTTCCCTACTCTTTGGAGGTGAGGGAGAATTTCTGGTTGAACCATTTTAGCTCAAGGTCCCAAGTACATGGTGGAGAATGTATAATTCCACATTATGTTTTGTACTTATTTACTTTATATGAGCAACATGTTGTACCAAGAAGGATTATCCCTTCTTGCATATTGTATGATGATGTACTTGAAGCCATTTTCAGCATTGAGATTGGCTATCTTATTGATGGTTTGTGGGGGAAGCCACATGATTTTTGGTGTGCACCATTGACACCACTTTGTACTTTCATGTTTCTATCTTATAGAATGATTGTGGTAGAAAACAAGTGGCTGGGAAAGAACTTGTTATTGTTTGATTTGATGCAGGAAAAGGATGCACTACACTGGTTCCATGTGTGGGACCTTGATCCACTTTCCGGTTGTCATATGACAACTTGTTTCTATTGGTTTTTACTTCCATGTATTGCTGATATTTTTATGTTCATGGGGAGATTTGTTTGGAGAGTGGGATATGAGTTGGAGATGCCCATTTGGAGTATGATTCTCCCTACTTTACATGATGCATGTTTCAAGGGAAGCAATGGGCAGCCCATGATTTCCAAACTACATCTATTTTCTTCATGTGGGAGGAGCCCATTTAAAGAACTTGAGTTTTTGGAGGAGGCACTTCGTGGCTTATTTGTTTGGTGGGGTAGCTTGGGCCACTCTTGGAGGTCATGAAATTTCAGCCCAAGATCAATAGCAGCCCCATACTTACCATAAATGGAGAGAGAAAGCACTTGGATGGGAGGATCCAATCTCTCCATGTAGCCCCAACACATTGTATGCACCCGGGGTTGAGGAACTTTTTGATGATGAGCTACCTAGGATGGCTCATTTCATTTGGATGATAGCATGGGTGTGGGAGTCACTCATTGGGAATGAGATTCCCCATGTTTTTCATCACTCTAACCTTGAGGAGGCCATTGGACATCAAGAAGGTTTCCACTTACACCTTCCACCTTTTCATGATGTGAGCCATTTGGTTTTGCATGCTTGGGAGGGAGTATTGGAGGATAGTTTTATTGCAGATTGGTTTGAGCAGTGGTGGGAACTATTGATGAGGAGGCCACAAGAAGAGGAGGGGAGGACTATAATATTCCAAAAATTTAACCTTCATATAAATGGAATATTATAGTTGGATTTATCACTAGGTAGGTGAATAAATGGGTAGGGAGGCCCATTAACCTCTTTAGAAGGAATAATAACACTCCTAATGTGAAAGGAGGAAGAATAAGCAACTAATTTGAGCACCCTTGGGTGTGAACAGAGATGGGATCATGTTGATTCAATCAACTTTGACCAAGTCAACGAAGCTGTCTAGATACATTGAATCTCCTTGATGAACAATGCAGTTTTGGTGGAGGACAACTTGCATGAGCTTGGTGGGAAATATGGATGGGACCTAATGTGAAGAGGTTCACTTGCTATATATGGAGAGGATGGGAGCCTTTGTTATGGATGCTTTTGATATTATCATTTTGATATTGGTCTGTTTAGACTTGGCTTCCTCTTGCTGTTTAGCAGGTTTGCAGTGCTATTTAGCACCGGGTGTTCCCGAGCGGGAACCCCACCTCTTCCCTTCAGAGGCCTCTTGGGAGAGATATGTATTGTATTGATCCACATCCAGGCTTGAGGCCAAGCACCAGTATATAGCTTTAGCGTTATTTCTGTAGTAGAATAGTGTTGTGTTGTAGGGTTTTGCAATGGAGGTTTGATAACACCACTTCTGGGTTTGTTTCTCAGTAGAGGGAGCTTTCCTTCTCTTGAGAGATCAGCTAGGAAGATTCTTGAGCTCATTTCACTTATTGGTAGTTGGCTAAACTATTCTTCATCTCCTACAGTGTAGTCCCTTGCAGGAACTGCGTCATTTTTCATAGAGTTGTTGCAGCAGGGTTTAAGCCTTTGTTTTTGAGCTAGTTTCCTAGGGAAAGGGCTAACCCTTCTCCCGGAAAGCTAGTGGAAGGGATTCTCATCCCTATTTTTTATTATTCAGCTATATTTATGTAATGTTGCATTAAGACGGAATTTTTTAGAGCTGAATATTCAGATTTTCTCTTTTTATACTCAAGCTTTCAAGAAACCCTTGCCGAGTTATCTTTATAATGTATTAAGGAGGCCAGATATTTGTTTTCTTGGCATATTGTTCAATAAAGTTCCAGATCTATGATTTCCTATCCTATTTTTGCAGAAACCCTCAGAAAATAACGCTATCATTTTCTTCAAAAATTCTGCATAGCTTAAGTCATGGGATTTGGCCACTTTTAAGCTAATTTGAGGTCGAGAGGTCTGTTTAACTTATCATAAGTGATTTTTTTCTGTTCCTCTTTTATATGTGAGGGCCTTAACACATATTCTAATGGAACCAAGCATTATTTCTCTCATTTAAAACGTAAATCTCTAGAAATAACGTTTTCAGGGGAAAATTGTTGCATTTTCCCCACTTGGGAGGATGTAGAAGTGCTTCTTTTTGTTGTTGTTTCATTCATTTGATGGAAATGTGTTTCTCAACACATTTTATGATTTTATTTCTCCTGTATATTCCAGTATTGTGCTTATGCACTGCTGCATTCCCTTTTGGGGATATTACACTATCTTGATAGTGTAATATTAGGGGATGCTATTAATGGCCCAAGGTATTCAGTCCAAAATCGTTGAAGATATGAGTTTGAAAAATGTGAATAAATGATTTTATGTTTAATATGGGATACATTTTTTGAATAACAGTCATTGAAATATATCATAATAAAATTGAGACAACCCATAAATAATGAAAATGGGTGTCAAGATACCTAATACATTAGAATGAGTGTGAATACTTGTGTTGACATCAAATATTTTTAGAATCTATTAATAATGAGACATTGATGTATTCCCACTGTTAATAGCTAGGGATCCTGCCACTAACGACTACAGTCCCAAACATACTATAAAGTCTCTAAATCTCATTACCAAAGAAAGTGTTCCAAAAATGGTGGTAAAAGATTCATTAGAAGGAGGGTGTTAAGGCATCCCCCGTCAAACAATATGGGTAGAGACAATGAAAATGATTTTGAATGTCTAAAATGAAAGTTGCAAGGATACACCATTGAGTATGTCTCTCACATTCACCAAACGGAATAACACATAGAAGATACCCTCTGATCCATGACTGATAATGAAAGGCACTAAGAGAGGTCAGGATTTCCATTAAAAAATAAAACATGAAAGATGGGACAAAAGAAACAAAAATGGGTTGAAAATATCTCAATCCATATCTTAAGTTGAGCCTCAAAGAAGAATTTCCTTAAAAACCACAAAATTTGGACGTTGAAAGCTCATAGAATCTAGAAATTCCCATTATGTAAACATGTGATTTAGAATACCTTTAATTTGTTCACTGATGCGAAAATTAAATATGATGATGATACAGATTTATGCAAGAACATAAGAAATACAGAAAAACACATAAAAGTAGAGATGCAACAGAAATAAAACTTCATTTCATTAATAACAAATAATTGAAATATGCTTACAAACAGAATGGAAATAAACTAGCTAGGGCGTTGGTAGCTTATCTCTGAGAAGCGATATGGTAGCTACATGCCTCTTAAATGTGTTACAATGAGGCTCGAGGGCATATTTATTGTTGAAAAAAAAGGGAAAACCCTTAACATCTAAAATCCTAACCCTAGGAGATGAAGATCCAAAACTATGGGCCCTGTTTGGGTAAATTAGTACATCAATCTTCCTGGGACGTAACTTTGGCATACGATCTTCATTTGATGCGCACAATACCTCGTTAGAAATATCTATCTGAGGAATACAACTTTTGATGTGAGAAACATCAAAGGAAATTCCATGTTGCTAGATCAGTTTTTCCAAAAAACGTCGTTTAGGGCCTCAAAATAACTCCAGAAGTTCAGGACCCGAAAAACTGCTAAAAATAGTAAACTGTGCTACAATTAAGGAAACTTAAAAAATTAAAGAAATAATGGTGGGGCCTCAAGTGGAATAGGCAAGCAGACACCAATATCCACCTGGATCATTCCTTCCCCCTTAGGAAGCAATGATCCCCATTGCGTTGAGTTCCTCAATGAGATGAGGAAACTTTTGTTGAACTTGGTCCCTGGTAAACCATTTTCCTTGGTGTAGGAGTTGGCCAAATTTGACATTCCGATACAGTTGGATCTCCTGTTGGTGAGTGTTCTTGATTTTCATGTCCATGGTACGATCCATGGTGGCATGTTCCATGCAGTCTGGGTTTAACTCTGCTGGTGTGAGTTGTTCTGCAATGTCAGAGGTGTCCAATAGAGGTGGGAATTAGGGCCGAAGGCAGCCCACATTGAACACTAGGTGCAGACCAAGGAATGGTGGAATACTGAGCTCGAAGGAATTAGCCACTAAAGCCTTGGTCATGGTGTACGACCCATATCAGAGCGGCCAAAGTTTATGCTAGGGTTCAACGAGGTGCTCCTTCTACAAATGTAGCCACACTTTTTCGCCCACCTGGAAGTTTTGTGGCACCCGATGTTGATCATGTAATTTCTTGCACTTAGCATTGGCTATGTCCAATATGTCATGAACCTATTGGCAGATGTGTTGAATGCACTCAATGAATTTGTTTGCCTTGTCATATTCAAACTGGACATGAGCCGAATTGGCCTGAGTAGCCGCAAATGGCATGACTACGTCAATAGGATGTAGTGGTTGGAATCCCAAGCGCACCTGAAAGGGGTTGTGGCCAGTTGAGCTGTGGAGAGCCCGGTTATAACTATTTTGTACATAGGGAAGGCTTGCATCCCATGTGCATGGATGCTTTTAATTATACATGCGCAGAATGTGTACGATCATCCTATTGACAACCTCTATCTTCCCATTAGTTTTGGGATGGAAAGTTGTGGACTTGGTGAGCTTGGTGTCCAACATTGAGCATAGGCTGGACCAAAATGTGCTGAGGAACCTTCTTTCCCGATATCAGACGATAGACTATGGGATCCAAAAGTGCACCCACACGCGTTCAAAGAAGAGTTTGGAAGTGGCTTTTGTTATGATATTCTTCTTGCAGGCCGCCATAATGGCCACCTTCGAGAATCTGTAGATGGCCTTTAAAACATAGTCATTTCCATGCTTAGTAGAAGGAAGGCCCGACATGTAATCCATGGAGATGGATTCCTAAGGTCAATTAGGGGTAGGTAGCGGATTATAGAGGCCTTGCTTCTTGATGGTAATTTTGGAAATAGTGCAAGAAGTGAAAGATATGATGTACTTCCCGACATCCTGTCGAAGGTTTGGCCAAAAAAAATACTTATGTAGTACTTCCATTGTTTTCTCGACCCTAAAATGCCTAGCTACCCGACTGTAGTGTGCTTCCAAAATCATCTTGGCACGCTAGCTTGAAGGAACAAAAAGGTGTTCCATGTGACATAGAAATGCATCCTGGAGATGAAAATTTGGAACTTGCGTACCCTCCAAGAGTGTCTTGTATGTGTGGCCGAATTCTGGATCGCTCTTGTAGAGAAGCGGCCAATCAGAATTCTCGTTCCCACAAGAGTTGAGAAAAGTGGTTAGCGACATGATCGGTGGTCGGTTGAGGTAGTCTGGTTCAAATGAAATTTTTGCAGATATGTAGACCACTTCTGATGGCGATCGTTATGCAACTTCCCTTGCTTCTGTATGAACTGAAAGGGTCGGTGGTCTGTGTGGATGACCGTTTTCTTCCCCAAAATGTAATGCTTCCATTGTTGGAAAGCCTTCAAAATTGAATACATTTCTTTGTCATAGGTGGGATACTTGCAAACAGTGTCAGACAAGGTCTCATTGTGATATGCCACTAGATGCCCCTGTTGAGTAAGAACTTCCCCAATAGAATATTCAGAGACATCTGTCTCAATCTAAAATGGTTGTTGCAAGTCTGGTAATGTGAGCACTGGGGCAGAGAAGAGGTGATGTTTCAATTCTACGAACGTCTTTTGTTGAGATTCCCACCAAAAGAATTTTTCTTTCGCTCCTCCCTTTGTGACTTGACTCAAGGGCCAAGTGATATGAGAGAATCCCAACACGAACTTGTGGTAGAAATTAGAAAGACCGAGAAAGCTGCGAAGCTCTGTTAGAGTGGTTGGCATTGGCCAATCCCGAATGACTTGGATCTTGGTTGGATCCACATGCACACCTCGTTCATCAATAATGTATCCCAGATATTGAACCTCTGTCACGCAAAAATTGCACTTCTCTAAATTCACACACAACTTGTGTTGCCACAGTGTTTGGAGGACCTATCGAATGTGGTGGAGGTGCTCTTCCCAAATATGGCTGAAGATCATGATGTCATCCAAGTACACTACTACAAATGATTTGGTGAATGGCCATAAGATGTCATCCATCAACCTCATGAAGGTTTCAAGAGTATTATTCAACCTGAAAGGCATGACTATCCATTCAAAAAGGCCCTCCTTTGCTTTGAAGGTAGTCTTCCACACATTAAAGGGTTCGATTGGTACCTGGTGATACTTGGACTTCAAGTCAATCTTGCTGAAATATTTCGCCCATTTGAGTTGGTCTAGAAGGTCATCAATCTATGGGATCGGGTACCTATTCCGAACAGGGATCTTTTTCAGCGCCCAATAGTCAATACAGATTCTCCAAGTCCCATCCTTCTTTTGCACCAACATGATTGGGCTCCCACAGGGTGATGAACTCGATCGGATGTTACCTTTCTATAGTAGCTCTTGAATCTGCCTCTTGATTTCATCGTTCTCTAGAAAACAGCGTCGATAGATCGATCCATTGGGCAGCGGTGCACCTAGGGTCATATCGATGGGGTTCTTGACTTGACAGTGCAGAGGCACCCCTGCAGGTGAGGTGAAGATGTCCCCTACTCCTCCACGACCTTGTTCATTTTTTGTTGTCATGTGGAGGAGCCCTATCTGGAAGTCGTGGTCATAGTCTTCTTCTTTCCCTAAGGATGGATCATCAGGAAAAAAAAATTCCTGGTTTTGGAAATGATATTACTGCATTGTTTTGCAGTAACCAAAGAGATAGCGGCAGGTGGTGGTACCTCTGGTATCCTGTACAACTTATTTCCCAAAGTAATGATAACATTGTGAGGCTAGGACTCTTACATAGCATGTCACTTCCACAAGTATGGTTGGCCTAATAATACATCACAAACATCAAGAGGAGAAATGTCACATAATACCTCATTTGTGAAGGGCTTGATGTTGTAGAGAAGGTGACACTGCTAGCTGATGCTGAGACCCTATCCTTGGTGAAGCCAACCGATGGTGTACGGGTTGTGGGTGTGTTGTGGTCGGAAATTCCAACCACTTCACAACCTTTGCTGAAATGAGTTTCTTTTGGCTCCCACTATCAGAAATGAACTATAGTGGGGCACCCTTTACCCACATCTGGGAGTGGAAGAGACACTCCTCCTCCTCTAGATATTCCAAGTCCTCCTTCTGGATCTTCGTGGTGGAAATGGTGGCCTTGGGCTCTATCGATAATATGCTTTCCTTTGTCATTCCCCTTGTCGGGTTCTAATTCACATTCGAAGCATGCATCTGATTCAGAAGCCTTCATCTCGACCACTAGTGACTACTTGGCCTGACACTCACTTGTGTTGTGAGTGGAGCTCTTATGGAACTCACAACATTTTCCTGTGTCCTTATTCGAATTCACGGTGTTGTTCTTTGCTTCTAGCTTTGGTAGGTTGTCTTGGGCCGCCATGCATTGGCTTTTTCCTTTTTTCTGCAGTTTGGGACACCTTTCCCTTGATTTTGATTCGTATATCCAAAGTCGCACTTCTTTTGTTTAAATTTCTGCTCAATCTTGGCAACATACCGGTATGTCGTACCAAGAGAGGAGATGTGGAGGAACTCCATTTCCTCCTGAATGTACCTGTGCATACAACTGTGGTACTTCAGCACCAAATTTTCTCTGAATCTTTGATACCAAACTTTGTGTGCAGGGTATGGAACAAATTCGTCATCTCATGCACATCTTGATCCCTTTGCTGCCACATCGTAGTCCATTGTATGTAATTGTCCTCATAGCTCCCCACGAGATAATATTGTTCCTTGATGGCGTCTTTGAAATAATTCCAAGTGGGTATGGCCGAGAACAGAGAGGGTTCCCCCTCGTCCTTTTTCTCATAGTAGGTTTCCCACCAGCCATTGACATGGGGGACGGCTTTGAGGAGTGCAAAAATAATCTTCTCTATTAAAAATATCCTTCTAATAGATTCAAACTTCTATCTACAACATCTGAATCTATTTGGCCCTCAAATATGGAAATGTCAATTTTTACTTGTACCTTAAAAGGAGTGGCACCTCTAGAGTGATTGTTGGATGTAGATGTGTCGTCGGTGGGCAGTCGTTGAAGGATATGAGAAAAGTTATCCATCATCGTGTTCCTTTGTTTCTCAAGGGCTTCCTCAAGCAATATTTTGATAGGATCTCCTACTCCATCATATTTATTTTCTTCCCCCATGGGAGACCGTCAGGGTTTGCAAGGGTAATCTTGCAAAGGTTCAACTAGATCGAGCCCTAACTCCTTATACCCCTACCTCGTTGGGGACATGTAAAGAAGGATCGAGAAAGAGCAGACCGCTCTGATACCACTGATCCAAATTTATGAAGGAACACAATGAAATATAGAAATACACATAAAATCAGATATGCAACAGAAATAAAACTTCATTTGATTAATAACAAATAATTGAAATATTCCTACAGACATAATGGAAATAAACTAGCTAGGGTGTTAGTAGCTTATCTATGAGAAGATATGTGGCAGCTATAGGCCTCTGAACTATGTTGCAATGAGGCATGAGGGTCTATTTATTATTGAGAAATAATGGAAATCCATAAACATCCAAAAACATAACCCTAGGAGATGAAGTGTCAAAACTATGGGCCCCGTTTGGGTAAATTGGTACATCAATTTTCCTCAGGATGTAACTTTGGCATACGATCTTCGTTTGACGATCAAAATACCTCGTTAGAAAGATCTATCTAAGAAATACAACTTTTGATGTGAGCAACATAGAAACATCTTTCATGTGGCTCCTGATTTTTCCAAAAAACGTCGTTTAGGGCCTCAAAATGGATCTAGAAGTTTAGGACCCGAAAAACTGCTAAAAATAGTAAATTGTGCTACAATTAAGGAAAATGAAAAACTGAAAGAAAGAATGGTGGGTCCCCAAGTTGAATATTTGGGTGGCCACCAATATCCACCTGGATCAGATGAGATCAAACCAAGAGAACTGAATCAACCACAATCGTAACACATCCATAAAAATGATTGACAACTCAATCAAATCCAAATCTTATATGTAGAAGGATTCAACTATCTTATGCTAAGTCAAACTACAATCCATATGAACAAAGTTCCACAAAATACTCTCAAAATCAACATCCCAATCAGGTGCACCTATGTATGATTCAAAATCAATACATTGAACCATAAGTGTTACAAATTATACCATCTATAGATTGTTGATGGCAATCTGGTGATTTGTGTGTTTCTCATTTAGCAATTTATTTGTTGCTAATATAGAAATTAATTTATTTCCCATTTGATAATTTATTTGTTTCCAATGTAATAATTTATTTGTTTCCCATTTGGTGATTTATTTGTGTTATCAAAACTTTATTCTAACATCCATCATTGATTCCCCTTTTGTTAGCGAAAAGGAGAGACCATAAGTGGTTTTTGGTTTAACACTAACCATTTTCACTTCCATACTTAAGGTGTAGGAGAGCTTCATATTTATTTCATTGTTTTTTGTAAGATATAATTTTACTCGAGATTGAATTCTTCAGTATGACTAATATAATTACTTAGTTGTTGATAATCACTTCCAAGTATCAATCCTCTCATAATGAATCTATAATCTGGCATGATTTTTTCTTTTGGAATATTTGTTGATTAAATGATTCTTCTTGTCACAATGCTCACAAGGATGAATATCATAACATTGATTTTCCATATGAACAATCTGATTACAATTTTGCCTTTTTGGTTTCTCTTCATTGATTTCTAATATGTTTTTATCAATAAATCCTCCATTCACAAACTTACGTGTTTTTCAGTAATTTGGGATATTAAAGTTGTTGTCGTTCGAAACCCATTAAATTTTATTGCACTCTATTTCTTTCCATGGCCTTAAAATATTGATAGAAAGATCACATCGAACATGAACATGTACAACTTCATAACTATATACAACTAAAGTTGTCTTGTTTAACTACTTGTGAGTGGACTCTAAATCATCATTATTGTCATCATCAATGAGAGGATTATTTTGAACAAGGACTAATTAGTTCTTGATTTTTAAGATCTTTGATTTCATCATTCAATAGTTGGGATTGAGTTTGAAGCAAATGGACCTTTGTTTGCGTTATTTTCAAAAATGTCAAAACTTTTTCCATTTTTTTGTTGGCCATTGTGACCGAATTACTCTTGTTTGTTTCAAGTAAATTTTACAATAAGGAAACTAATTCCATGATTCTATCTATCATTGTTGTCACACTCACTTGAACTCATTTGTTTATATTTCACACTCACTTGATTTTTTGTTCTAGCAAGCTTAGGGTGTTAGATACTACTAAAATTTCACCCTAACTTGTGATTTTTACAATGGTTTGAGTTTAAACTACTCAACCTTATCAATTTTGACCCAACTATTTCAATGTGAACTCATAAATATAACGACTCAATCAAATTTTAGGTGTTGAATTCAACCAAGAATGCACCTAAAAATCACAATTGTACCCAAGTTTAATTTAACAATTACAGAGGAACTATTGCTAGTATATTTGTCAAAATTTATATTGATTTTGAAGTTGAATTGATGGATGTTGATATGGAATATTGATGTATTGACAACTTGAATGCTTGAATATGCATGGTAGCTACTTAGTTGCACGTGCTTTGATTGTATTGCATTGGTATTCCTTGTACTCTCTTTGTGATGTAATTGT
This sequence comes from Pinus albicaulis, assembly GCA_034641835.2. Taxonomy (NCBI): domain Eukaryota; kingdom Viridiplantae; phylum Streptophyta; class Pinopsida; order Pinales; family Pinaceae; genus Pinus; species Pinus albicaulis. Next base: position 1,587,634,982 of record CM076584.1, on the reverse strand, counting down.
AGTTTTTAGTGTCAAGATTAGGCATAAAGGAATCATCAAGCATCCAATAAATGATTCATCAAACACAAAAAACAAGTGTACCTAAGACCCTTTTATTTGATTTCAATTTGATCTAGGACATGGAGTTTGAAAAAAAAAAAACTCAATTTTATCTGTATCTTCATTGCAATGATAATGATGTTTGCAAAATATAATGGTTAAATTGATTCATCAAAAGTCTAAAAACCACAATATCTACAACATCTTATTTATTACAACGTTTGAAGCTCTTCAAGTGTGCAATCATGTGGTATTGCACGAATCATATCTGAGTGAACCAATATTGACTATTAGATATTTTGGGTGATTAGTGCAAAAAATCCAATTTTCCTTTCTTCTATGTAGTGGATAACCTAAAGTCTAGACTAAAATGAGGAAAAAATCCATTTACCTTTTTTTACATTAATTCAAGGTTGATGATGAATGAGATATAATTTTGAGAATCGATCAGTGTGTGTTGATCTGAGGATGGATCAATAGATATAAATTAAAAGTCAACTAGAATTCTTGTATAAACATCCCAAAGTGACATATGCTCTCACTTTATTTGTCATGATGGATGAAGAATACTCTTCAATCATGGGCAAGGAGGGATGAAAATTTGTCGCAATAAATCAGAATTGAAAGTTGTTTTTGGATTTATGTTTTATATTTTGTTTTCACCATGATGAATGTTGGCTTTCTCATAATAAAAAACCTCCCATGGATCCTTTCATAAAGGCATAAAGCTTTCACACCAAGCATATTTCCATGTATACCTAAATTATAATATATCACATATCTTAACAACAATTTGAATAAATTGGATGAATATATGAATTTTTTTATGTATGTAACATCACTATTCTCTCATGGATTACTACCATGGGACAACTTCATCACTAGTTGTTCAATGGCCTCCCATGGAACACTACCATGGAATTACTAGGCCCCTTAAAACTAAAGGAGATTTGATACCATGTTAAGAAATAAATTACAAGAGATAGAACAAGATACACAAAAATTTAGTAGAAAATGCTTCAAGCCATATCACTCACATTTTATTCATTTCAATGATATCAATATACAATACAAGATTGAAACCTCCTCAAGTGTTCTCACATTGACACCTCCTTAGGAGATAAGGTAATATGACACAAAGTAGGAATATAGAAAGTCACTTAGGATAAATATATATCTCATAATGTAAAATATACAAAGATAATGTACTTGGACTTCATGATTGTATAGGAGTCATGGTCTAACAACCACCAACAATGATGAAAATGGAATCCAAGGTATGGCATGAATTTCAATGTGTGAATAGAGGTCTTGACATCAAACACACATGATAAACCATTAATGAAATCTCATATGTTGAGCATAGGGTATCCTATCAACGATGGAAATAGGCCCAGGGTGCTACTATAGATCAATATATCAAAGTAATTAATCATACTTGAAAAGAGATCACTTAGCAATGAGAATTCAATGGAGATTTCGACATTGACATGAGTAAATAACAAAAATATTGATGATATTAAGATAGGTTGAAATTTAGGAATTCCAACATGGATGGTCAGGGAAATTGAGGAATGGTTAACACAAGCTTAGACTTCTCTTAAAAATTAACATGACATAATGGGGACTTGGGTAGCATTTGATGCAAAGTGGAACCATAATAAAGTCTACAACAGAAGAGGAGTTGACAGACTCTCCATAGTTCTTGGAAGTGTAACCAGACAAAGAAGTAATAAAATAAAAAATCAAGGTTGGATTCCTAAGGTCATACTAAACCTAACTTGTTGAGTGAATAACTCAAAACAAGGTTCTTTGTTAAAGGGTGACATAAATCAAGACAATTGTATGGAGTTATTTTAAAATTTGAATGGTATTTTTAAATATATAAAAAAAGGTTTGATTTACGGTTAAGAGTTATTATGCTATTTTGTTAATAGTTGGTATATCTATGAATTATTTGGAGATTTTAAAGTTGAAAATAGAGTGATATATTAATGTAGAATTTAACGAATAATGTTATACTTTTTTTATGAAACAATGTCAATTATTTATATATTTTTAAAGTATTATTAATTCATTATTGAAATTTACAATACAAAAATATTGAATTTCCTATATAAATTAGAGATAAGGAAATTACACACACATACACACACACACACACACACACACACACACACACACACACACACATATATATATATATATAGATATATATCTGTGTGTGTGTGTGTGTGTGTGTATTAATTTTTATGTCGTCCACCATTAAGGTTGTTGTGGTTTGTTCCTTGTAACAAAAATGGTATATAAACATCGTGCATGAATGAGTTAATTCCTCATTTGAAAAAGGTAAGGCTAAGTTAGTTATGCATTAGATTCCTCACACAACCATGATATAAGGTTAATGACAACCTAATCACATGACTAAAAAAAGAAATAATTAAGAAAAATATAAAATGGATTCATGGTAAATATTGAGTTATAAGTAGTTTAATTGTTATTTGGTCAATCATGCTCCAAGGACATCATCTCAGAGGGGAACGATGGTATATTTTTAGGTTTACTATGAGTTATATAGTGTAAGTAAGATAAATAAAGAGGAAAAATAATATATGGTCCATTAGATAAATAATGGTATTCATGTAGCAAATTATTATTGCATTATTGATTTTTGGTTAAGTTGCTTCATTTTATCATTTGTATGCATTATGAAGTGGCTTTAATGGCTTTTAAATGTTTGATAGGAATTATTTGTGATATAATATATAGCTCGTGTTGTATATGCCATAGAAAACATACATAACTTCCATAAATGACAACAAGTAAATACTTCATCGAGATAATGGATTGTAAGGTGAGTTTAGTAGAAGTCAATCAACCAATGAATAAACCCATGAGTGTCTGTATGGTGAGCAATGAAGAATACAAGACAAAAATTCCGAAAATTTTGTAACTTGAAAAATGGAAACGACTTATCTTTAAGGCAATATTCTCCTGGTTATTCTAATGTTAGTGATAGTTAAGCAAGGTACCCAATGGTATAACAACATTATACAATTGTTAGGATTATAGTAGTTAATTAAATCTCATATAAATCCCTTATATAAACATAATGGATAACACGAAAGGGTTGGGAAAATTGTGGAATGTAGTTAACCCTAGAGTAAACTTATATAACAATAATTAAATGGGTTGTTTTCTCAAATGACAAGCTCACTTAAGGATATAAACTAAACGAATTGAGAAACATGAATAATGATTAGGTATGATTCAAAGGGTCATATACTTGAGCTCTATAATTTCACCGAGAGGCTCTCTACAACACAATATGGGGGAGATATTGTCATGTAGCATTAAATTTAATAATAATAATAATAAATTCTAGGTTTTAACCCTACACAATTAGTTGTTGAAAACATATTCTTAATTGAAACAAAAAATATGCAATGGAAAACACAAACATTAACATAGATATTTTTATTCTTGGAAACCCAAAACCAAGAAAACTAGAAATATTTTTCAATATATACGTGTTGTATAATGTTACAATAAAATATATATATCTTGTGGAATCCATGAACCACCAATTCATTTACCCTATACAATTCCTTAATTGAAATTAGAAAACTATGGGAAGAAATATCGTGCACCACAAAACCACTTTTAGCAAAATATTGTATTGAAAACCATCAAAACGAACACAAAAAATCAACCAAACAATATTTTTGGGGGAGTTATGGAGCTTTTGGCCCTTGCAAACCTATGATATCCTCTATTCCATAAAGTTTCTAAATGTAGAAAAATTTTGTAGCTTTTGACATTGGAGGTTATTTTTGGCAATTTTGGACTTAGGAGAAGTGGGTAAGTGTGTCCCACTCTAAAAAAGGAGGCAATACACACCCCTTAGAGAGAGTGCGTGTGAATTAGTGGGAATGGCGGCCACCAAGATGTACGTATGGGACAGGAATATATAAGGCAAAAGGGAGGCATTTCCACATTATATTTTGACTATTACACTTTAGGATTCTACCTCTTGGAGTTGTTCAATGCAAGGGTTGGAGTGTTGTTGTGCACAAGGGTTTCAAGTTATATCCACATTAGTTTTGGAGAAATTTGAGTATCTCCCTAGCTGGGAATTTTTGTATACCATTATGGAGCTTCTACAGGGTGATATTTGCAGCAAATTATCTAGGTGTGCACACTTCCTGGGTGCAGAGGTAGTTCAAGCTAGCAGAAATCGAGCCAGATATAATGATTTAGGTGAGTTGGAAATTGCAGGAGCATTTCCCATGTTACTACCATGATTTTGATGGAATTTTTCTGGGTCAGTGCTGAGCCATTTTTTAGGACCAATTTCATCTAATTTTGGTAGTGTGTGTGTTGAAAAATGCAGCAAGAAATTCTCAATTTGATTTCGCCTTGATTAAATTGAGAAAGTTTGAATTTCCACATCAGCAGACAACTTGGATTCATTTAACTTGTGTGGCATGGATTGTGTCACCCAATTTACTCAGTAAATTCTAGTTGGAGGAGTTAGAGTTCAGTTAAGCATGTGTGATTGCTAATTTGTAGCAATCAAGGTGAGTTATCTAAGGTTGTTTATATTTAAAATAGTTCTAATTGTTGAAGGAACTAGTGTAGGGTCAGTTGTGTTGTAGGACTTCAGTCAAACTCAGTGATCATCCAATTAACTAATCAATCATCCCAAAATAACTATTGCATGCAGAGAATTTGAGTTCCATGAGCTTGGTGGAGATTCCAAGGAAGTGTAACATCAATTCAATAGACTATTCTTGAGTGTACAAGTTTTTCATGCATTCATATGATCATCCTAAGGAAATGCGCAATCCATTTTGGAGAAATTCCTAAATAATAGGGGTTTAATTTCTCAAGGAAAAATGCAAGGAAATAATAGTTCAAATAGAGAAATTGACTAATTATGGGTCAGAGCTTCTTAGTCAGTAGAGAGATAGGTTATGCACTTGCAGGTTATGCTCAATTGAGCAAAGCAATTGTAATACATATCTATTCATCATATTAATGCAAGAAGACAATGGGATTTTTAGCATATTGTTTTCCTAGGAAAAATACCATTTTCATGTGTGTGATTTCTTATTTCATGTCTAAAATTATTGTTGTAAATTGTGAATTAATGTCCGCAAAGTAGTAGAGTGGGTTTGTGTCTTGTGATTTTGATTAAAAAATCATAAGAAGTTGTGAATGTACATCATAATTTCTACATGGTATTAGGGCACGATTCTAATTACAGCAAAACTTTCTAAGTTGTTTCATAGGAGGTTCGAATTTGGAGTTGAGTGCAATACGATTTCTTCAGAGCTGAGAAGATGGACTTCAATGGAATAAGGCTGGGGTATGCCTTGGAAGGCACCTCTATTTTTTTTTCATGGAAGGATCGCATGGAGGCGGTATTGGATGATATAATACATCAAGACAGATGTTGTAAAACCACCAAAATCTGATTCCAAGAACATTTCTCACCGGAAGAAATATGTAGCCAAGGTGAGGAGAATAATCTTAGAGGGAGTACAAGATCATGTTGTCTCAAATATCCACAAAAAATAAACTTCGTTCACAATGTGGAAAGGACTGAAAGAATTGTACAAGAATAATAGTTACCACAAGAAGTTGGCACTCAAGGATAAAATTAGAAGTATCAATATGCAAAAGGATGACACTATTCTACAATATCTAATCAAGTTCACACACAATCATGATGAACTTGGAGGGGTTGGTCTAAATGTTCCTGATGAAGACTTGGTAAGCCTAGATCTTCTAGGCATTCCCAAGAGTTGGCATAGTTATCAATATTTGGTGAACGAAAGGTAGAAACTATCGAATTGGGAGAGCTTATGGTATGATTTGGCATAGGATGAAATAAGGTGGAATATCAGAGATGGGACTTCATCCAAGGGCGAGGATGAATTTTTTTTTGCATTGGATGGAAAGGAAAAGAATGGAAAAGGGAAGAAATATCAATCCAAACTAGAGTCCAGGCAAGGGGCAAAGAAGAAATATTTGTCAAAACTAAATGCTTTCATTGTCATGAATTCACACACTATGCCACGAAGTGTCCACACAAAAAGGAAAGAAATAAGACCTCAGGAGGAGTAGCAAGTGAAGCCTTGGCTTCACAATTCGATGTTCACTTTAACCTCATTGCATGCATGGGAAACACAGTGATGGGAAGCGTGTGGTACTTGGACTCAGGTGCATCATTCCACATGACATGGTGTAGAGACTTTTTTCAGTGACCTGGAAGAAAAAGATTAGAAAATGCACATTGAATGGGCAACGAAGAAAGGTATATCACAAACGAGGTTGGTACAATCAACTTTTAGAGGGACTCATGATCCCCCCTCGGGCTCAAGGATGTCATGTTTGTTTCGGGCCTAAGGAAAAAACTCATCTCTGTCACATTTTGGAATACCATGTTTATGATGTGATCTTCAGTAAAAGAAATGAATTCCTAAGACACATAGCCACGGGATAGGTGAAGCATATTGGGATTCATGTGAAGAACCTATATAAGCTATATGTAGAAGAATTTTTTGCATTAAGCACCAAGGCGAAGATGGTGCAGAGCTACAATGTCGGTGAAATTTGGCACATAAGACTTGGCCATTTACATCATGGTGCCCTGAATATTATGTATAATATAACCACAAGCCTCCCCAAAGGAGCACTTGAGCAGAAGGGTGTATGCAAAGGATATACTTTGCAAAAGTACACAAAATCAACATTCCATGATAGGGACAACAAATCACATGCAATCCTAGAAAGGATACTCGACATCCTCCACTTCCAGACACAAATATTTTGTCATTTTTATTGATGACTTCTCAAAAAATTTCTAGTGTTATTTATGTTGAATAAAGATGAGACATTATCCAAGTTTGTATAATTCAAGACACTTGTGGAGAAAGAAATCGACAAGAAGGTGAAGCCCACAAAATCTTGGTGTTCCATCTCCTGGGTTATGGTTTTGGTTGTTTATGTTTTTCCCTTATTTTTCAATAATAAAACATTCCCTCGACCCTCATTGTAATACAGTTCAGAAGCATGTAGCCACCATATCGCTTCTCGAAGATAAGCTACCATCGCCCAAGCTAGTTTATTTCCATTCTGTATCTAAGCATATTTCAGTTCTACGAGATTAATGAAGTGAAGTGTTATTTTTGTTGCATATATGTATTTATGGTTATATATGTGTTCTATTGCATTCATGTTTAAGTTCGTATCAGTGGTATCAGAGGGGTCTGCTCTTCTCTATTTTTATTTTCATGTCCCCAATGAGGTGAGGGTATAAGGTGTTAGGGCTCGAACTAGTTGAACCTTTGCAAGACTAGCCTCGCAAACCAAAAATGCCTCCCATGGCAGAAGAAAATAAATACAAAGGGGCAAGAGATCCTTTAAAAATATTACTCGAATAAGCCCTCAAGTGACAAAGGAACGTGATGATGGACAACTTTTCCCAGATCCTTCGGCGGCCACAGGCGATGCATCTTCTTTTAGAAACCACTCTGGAAGCGCCACTCCCATTAAGGTACAAGTTAATTTTGACATCCCCATATTTGAAGGTCAAATCTAGATGCAAATATCGTGGATAAATCATTAAATATGATAGAAGGGTATTTCTTGGTTCATGATTTTTCTAACTGCGAAAATATTACTTTTGCAATCCTCAAAGTTTCCCCCCATGTCAAGGACTGGTGGGAAACATATTGTGAGAAGAGGGACAAGGGTGAACCCTTGCTATATTCAGCCACACCCACTTGACATTATTTTCGGGATGCCATCAAGGAGCAGTATTACCCTGTGAGGAGCTATGAGGATAGATACATAAAGTGGACCACGCTGCAACAAGGAAGGGACCAAGACGTACCAGAGTTCACAAATATTTTCATACCCTTCGCATGAAGTTGGGTATCAAGGATTCTGAGTGACATTTAGTACTCAAGTACCGTGAGTATCTACACAAATAAATCTAGGATGAGATGGAGTTCCTGGACATCTCCTCGCTCGACGTTTCCTATCAATACACTGTCAAGATAGTGAAAAAAATTGAACATAAGAAGTGAGACTTTGGGTCTGTGAATTTGAAGCAAGAGAAACATGCCCCCAAACCATAAAACAAATGACAAATCCAAGGCGGGGTGACCTAGGACAACCTGTCGAAGTCGCAAGAAAATAAAAACATCAATATGACAAATAATAACACAGGAAATTGGTGTGAGTTCCATAAGATCCCCACTCACAATAGTAGTGAGTTTCGTGCCAAGTAGTCTCTAGTGGTCGAGCTGATTTCTTTTGAATCATATGCATGTTCCAACTCTGAGTCACAACCCGACAAGGGGAATGAAAAAGGGAAGAAAATTATTGACACAGGGCCCACTTCCACCATTTCTACCACCAATATCCATAAGGATGAGCCCGAAGATCCAGAGGAGGGGGAGTGCCTCTTCCACTCACAGAAGTGAGTGAAGGGTTCTCCATTGCAGTTCATTATCGACAATGGGAGCCAAAAGAACCTCAATTTAGTAGAGGTCATGAAGCGGTTGGGCCTATAGACCACAAAACACCTGCAGTCGTACACCATCAGGTGGATTCACCAAGGACGATATCCTTGTGTCAGCTAGCAGTGTCACATTCCCTACAACATCAAGCCCTTCACGAATGAGGTATTGTGTGATGCTGCTCCTTTGTGATGTATTATTAGGCCAACCATACTTGTGGAAGTGGCATGTTGTGTATGAGTCTAGTTTTGGCACTGTTATTATTACTTTGGGTGATAATTTGTACAGAATACTGGAGGTAGCACCGCCTACCACCATTTCTTTGATCACCACAAATAAATGTAGTAAGTTCATTTCTTGGACCAAGAAATTTTTTTTCCTAATGATTCTCCCTAAGGGAAAGAAGAACATTGTGTCCACGACCTCTAGACATGGATCCTCTGTACAGAAACAACAAATGTACAAGGTCATGGATGAGTATAGGGACATCATCACCTCACCCATAGGGGTAACTCTACACTGTTAGGTCAAGCACTCCATCGATATAACCCTAGGTGCGTCGCTACCCAATGGACCAATCAATCGATGCTCTATTCTAGATAATGATGAATTCAAGAGCAATATTCAGGAGCTATTGAAGAAAGGGAGCTTTAAGCCAAGTTCCATCATCCTATGGGATCCCGATTGTGTTAGTACATAAGAAGGATTGAGACCCTGGAGACTCGTTGAATAAGCCCTCTTTTTGTTGTATAGATAAGAGGTTTTTGTGAAGGAATTTTTCACATCCAAGAAGAGCATAAAAACGTCAAGAATACCTTTGCATTTGGAGTGCGGATCTCGAGTCAAGGATATGAGATAGGAAACCGAGTTTAGGATAGGTTTATCTTTTTGTTTTGGTGCATATTTCTCTCGTGGAGAAGGTCGCAGCCTCGAAGGTGCTTAAAGAACATACTTATGGGTGTTTGTGGCATGTCTCCCTTTATTGAACAAAACCACATATTAGAGGTAATATGAAAGGGTTTTATGTGCATGTTTACAAAGTGGGTTTTAGGTATCATGTTTTGGTTTGGAGGTGATGATGCTACAACAACATGTGTGGAGGCATGTTGGGAGACCGAGAGACCTAGTGAGGGTCATATCACCTAGCCGCAGCCTTCTAAGGAGACACCTCAACTCAAATTGAAGGTTTCAAACCTTGTTCAATTGTGAAACCCTTTTTTGTAGCGTATCCGAGGGTTGTAGGGTGCCTCGAGGTGGACCCTTAAGGACCTAAAACAAAAAAATTGGAAGCCTATAAGGACATTGAAGGGTGACAAGGGAACACAACAATTGGAGGATTGTTGTAGCATTTTTTTGGAGGGTTTTGGATGCTCTAACTAGATATAGGAAGCTACAAAGCAGTGTGCACGTAATCCTAGGCAATAGAGTAGTAGGAGGGAATTGTAGATGACCTCTTGGTGATGATTGGATGTTATTTGGATTAATTTCCTAGGTGAGGAAATGTTGTAGATAATTTTTTTGGCAAACTATTAGAAGGCTCTCCTAGGTGTGAGGATGCCCTAACTAGGAGTAGATGCTACAACGAGGATTTTTTCACTCATGGATTTTTGGAAGGAAGCGTGAGAGTGGACCAAGTGTGAACGTGGATTGTGCACTTTTGGTCTATTGGAGAACAACGTGATAGTGTCTAAGTTGTAGCTTGGTGTGCAACACTTTTATGTACAAAATTGATTGCTAGAGAGGCGGTTGTGGAGCTCAAGGGTCCGATCAGCCGAGAGTAGTTTGTGGAGCTTGATACTTGTGTGTGGAGAAGGAATTCTACGTAAGATGATGGGCGTCCCTCCTAGCCTATGTTCACCGTAGGATATGGACATATTGCAGTTGATAGGTGGAAGCCTTATGTGACCTATGTTGGTCTTCATCAAGCAGCATAGGAAGACCATAGTGGGATGAAGTCCCTAGGTAGTTGAGGAACAACAAGTGGGAAGATTGAGAGTTGTTCACAAGTGGAGTTGTGAACAACTCAATAGAGTCTTGATGTGTTGATGTGTTGCGAAGAACGATCAACTAATGAGTAGATTTGATAATCGAGGTTCAATGGCCGATGGACTTGGAGAATTGATAGAGGCGGGAGTTGTAGATCGGGAGCCGAAGGACTCGAAAGGGCAGTAAAGGGTATGACCGAGAGGAGCCGAGAGAGTCAAATGCATCACCGTATGGTCAAAGTATCTTGTTGAGGGAAGATTGGTCTTCGGTGTACCAACACCAAGCCCCGCTTTGTATCTTGTAATAATGGATGATTGAGGGCCATTATACCTCGGTATGGGAGATCTAGACTATTTTAATATAATGAAGTTGGGCTGAAAAAATGTAAAAAAAATTTCTATATTATGTGCGTGTGTGATTTACTTTTGTTTATATTATGTTGTGCAAAGTAGTTATGTTGATATTCTTGGTTTGGTAGCACCACTGCATTTTAAGATTCTACCCTAGACCCAAGATCGTGGAAATTAAACACATTCCTTTTGAGCCAACAAAGTGATATTCAAACTTTCCCGACCTTAGATCTAATACCATTTTGAGAAATCAATGCAAGTAGATTAGGGATTGATTCATATTTCTTGATAATTACTTGTGAATTATGTTGGCTTTTTTTTCTTCTTTAATAGATTATATTTCATCAATAAATTACCAAATTATGTGTGCATGAATAACACAAAAACACAAGACAAAATATGTAGGCACTATACCAGGGAAAATCCCCTCTCTAGGGGGAAAAACCCAAACTACAATTATCTTCGTTTAATAGTTTTCTTTGAGACTCTTCACCCTAGACATACACCAAACCTTTCCTCCACACCAAGCCACCTTCCTAGATCTTTGACCCCTATAGAAGCAATATCTTGACCCCAAACGAACTTCGACTATGCAAAAAATTACAACGTCATGTAGCAACCGGTAGCTGAAACACAAAAAGACTTCGATCTCCCAAAATAGGGCACAAGAGAGAGAGAGAGAGAGAGTATCACCAAAACTTCGATTTTCATCTTCTCTTTAACCTTGACCCAACTCGCACTATTTTTGGCTTCCTTGATCCACTTCGCACTTTTTTCTGCTTTCCTTAGAGATATCGAACTTGCTTGAGATGAGATGCTCCAAATTAATTTGACCTCCTTCTTTTTACAGCTCCATGTGAGATCAAATTGGTCTCCTTTAGGCCGACTTGATCTATTTTAGGCCGACTTGGTGTGGAGGTGACATAACTCATATTTGACTCAATAATAAACATTTTTACATGATTCAAAAGCCCAAGAAGGGTCTATTTAAATTTAAAATGACTCTATTGACTCAATATTAATCCTAGGAGTCCACAATGGGGACTTTGGCTAATATAATGATGACCCAAGCATGAAACCCATGCTTTAATAATTCATCACTACAATAATAAAAAAATATTTGATTTATTCTTTTGATAAGTACATTACATAATGAATCAAATACATTTTATGAAAAACTCGAACCTAGTTACATTCTTCAACAAGACTCCCCTTGTCCCCAATTTCTTCCCTTCCATCCCTTCCTTTTGGTCCTCCCGTCTAGAGGACTTCCACAATCTTAACTTCAACAAGGCCTCGAAAGGAAATCCAGGTCATGCCGCTTATGGTGGATTATTTTGTAATGCTAATGGGTAGATTATATATGTGTATGTAGCCTCCATAGGCTTCAACAATAATAATGTTACTAAAATATTGGCACTAGAGCAAATGGTCTCTAAATTCCTATCCAAAAATAATTTCACAAGCTCGTTATTGAAGGAGATTCCAAGACAATTATCAATATATTGCACAAAAATCCAATGTGGATTAAATCATTCCAAAGTCTCTAAGAGTCAAAATATGGAAGCTCGAATAGGTAATATCGCAAAAATCCTAGAAAAAATCATAACTCCCCTCCTCTCTAATGCCTCGCAAAGAAGGAAACAAACCGGGCCGACAAGCTAACCAATTTTTGGTCTCAACATTATAGTTCATCCCCTTAACTTGGATTGGATTAAGGAAATTCCATAATCCATTTGAACCTATTTTCAAGATTTGGATATGAAGGACCTTATCCCCCAAGTAGGGTGCCTAGGAGTCGAACAAAAACCACCATCCATGAAACTAAATGAACACAACCCGAATCATTACTTCCTATTAAACTCAAAAATAACTTCAAGTAATACATAAATAACTTATCGAAATTATAACATCCCGTGCCGAGCCAAAAACCTCTAGCACCACCCAAATCTACTCAAGACAAATTATGTAAATCACATCTCCATACAAGACCAAGACAAGTGGATCATACCCATCAAATCACAAGATGAATATACATATATGTCAACTCATCGATATTTAAATGTCAAGTTCAAGGGGGGAAATGCAACATCAACAAAGAGATATCATCAAAAGTGAACATGAGAATCCTCTTATTCACCTCAAAACCACCAACAACTTCATCATGCTCAGCTTTTTCTTTAACTAATAATCTTGAAGTGATATCAACATCATGCTCTAACTCCCTCTTTGGGAAAATATATCAATTCTTTCGTTGGTAATCATCACTATTCATATAAGTCGTAAGTCGATGTTAAAACCGTAACTAGGTTCTGTCTTCATAATTGTCATTATACTTGTATCATTGTGTATTTCATGTAAAAATTAAAAAGAAGAAAAATTCATTATTATTATTATTACTATTATTATCGAGCATGCTCTTCATGCTTTATATTGGTCAAAAGAAAATTTATAAGGGCATGTTCTTCATTACCCTTTCAAAAGAAATAAAATTCAAAAATTTTTCAAATTCATTTTTCTCACCATTTTGCCAAGTTGACCCTCCAAGAAATACAAGTCAACCTACCCAAAGGACGTGTCGCTTATCATGAAGAAACAACTATAAATTGGCATATATCCTCCACCATTTGGCATCCAATTTGGTGGTATTCTATGGAAGAGAAACTCAAGTCTTTGGAATGGAATCGTAGGAACATACATCCCTGAAATATGTGAGATATAAATGGAATATTATATCATAAATATGTAATTTATCTATTAAATATGCGAGTTTCTATTACATGATATACCTCTCGTGACGTGATTTTTTGTGGTGATCTAGCTCTCTAAAATGCGATTTTTTTGTGACATGACATATCTCTATGATGTGAGCCTCGGTGGTGATATAGCTCTCTATGATGTGAATCTCTATGGACATACTTCTCTATATTGATGCATATCATGTGACATATTTTCCAAAGCAATGAAGAAATATTTCTATGGTACCTATATCTTTGTGACATGGAAAATTAGTTGACTATCCCGTGGACAAATCATGAAAAAGTTTGGGGGGGGTTGACATGGCACTTGGAACCCCTCGGTTACTTTGACTTGGATTTCTCTTGTTGATGAAGAATATATAAGGAAAATATTGACTGGGTTTTCCCTTATGAGTTTTTTCCCCTGCCTCCGGCCTAATCTTTGGTGTCTCTTGTCTCTTTTGTGCATTCTATTTTTGTAATTGTTTGATGACTTAATGAATGAAGTAAAATCTAAATAGATTATATATATATATATATATATATATATATATATATATATATATATATATATATATATATATAGTCACAAGTAATTACCATGATAAAAAATTCTCTCTCTTGCATTCAACATGGTATAAGAGCATAGGTGAAGGAAGGAAGATTGTAGCAACTTTCTCTCTCAATCTATGTCAAAGAGCTTTTGTAAGATAGCAAAAAATTTTACTAAGGAAAAGAAGGAGTTGCAAAGTGTTTATCCAAGTTACATATCCGTGTTAAGGTTTGAAATCGCTTGCTTCTTCGTGAGGTGTGAGATCAATACCTCAATTAAAGACTATTTCCTCTCTGAAATCGGTTCAAGTTCAAGAGTACCAAATTTATCTTTTGTTGTTTATTAGATCTGTACACTAAATTTCTTGAAAATAATTACCATGCAGTAGTCCTAGAGAAATCTAATTTGATACCTAGAAAATAAGTATAAATTTTTTTTTGTGCAAAGCTTACATTTCAAGTCTATGGAACAAATATGAAGGAAGAAAGCACTTTTTGTCTTATGTGACATTAAAAATATCTTGAGATCTAAATCAAAGGTAACCAAAACAAATCAAAAGAGTGTTCATATCTCGAATTACATACGAAATGGCACCTTTGTGAGGAATCCAAATATCTCTCGTGACATTCGAGTTTCTCGCTATGATCAAAGCAAATTTAATAAGTCTAAATCTATGGCACCATACTTCTAATAGATTTCAAGCTATGTATTATACCATACTGCCGAGATATATGAGTTATCAAGTGGCATACAATGATGGAAACTTGACTAAACCGAGAAGGGAGGTGAATTATTTTAGTACATTGATTGATTAACTGAACTTCTTAACTAAGAAGCTTAACACATAATTACCAATGGATTGAATATGTGAATATAAAGTAATAAGTAATCCAAAACATCACATAAGCACATAACATCAACATATATGGACACCAGACATAAGTGGGAGCCCATAAAGGGATAAAACCATGATTTTTTTATTGTTGTGATGCAAAGGCAAGCTCCTACTCCCTTATTACATCTCGATTTTCCGTACGATCCAACCTACAAGAGGATTCTACCCTCAATTTTTCAACAAACTACAACATGCAAGGAAGCTCCAACTCCCATATGTTTTTATGCAAGTCGCAACCCACATGAGGCTCTATTAGGTCCTTATAAGACTAGTGTAGCCCCTTATTATTGTTAGTGTAACCCCCTTATTATTATTTTTGTGTTCATGTAGCCCCATATTATTATTATTGTGCCCTATATAAGCCCACTATTGTTATTGTTGTTCCATTACATTATTATCATTATGTCGGCTATGATTATATTGTGACCCCTTGGACTCCTATATATAGAAAGGAGGTTTTTTCAATTGAATCATCCAAGGATTGTTCATTTGTGTAATATAAAGAATGTTTCCCCTCGAAGTGGATAATATTTAAGTCGTTTATCTATATTTTCTTCTATTTTGTGAGCGGGTTGTGCAACATTTGGTATTAGAGCTTTTGGATACTATGGTTTTGCTTCTTCAAACAGATCATCTTGGAATTTTCTCTATAGATTTTTTTCCACAAGGCTTGTAAGCTGAAATTTTGACCACATGGAGTCGACATCATGGTGAATATTGTGTAAAAAATTTCAGATCTTGGTTCACTATATTTGTGGATATATGATATGTGGAAGTTAGGGTTTTTTGCAGCTCCAAAATTTAGTCTCAAACAGTGACCTAGGGAAAATCATCATAAATTTTGTTTCGTGCATCGATTTAATTTTGTAAAAAAGTCGTTGAAATTGAATGGACCGTATTTTTTTGTGTATCAATTTCAGTGGTCAAGGTAGAAACAATGACACGTGACACATCGTAAAGGTTCACTCATCGAACTAGTCTATAATCAAAGTCATCATGGGAGATCGACATAACTCTTTGTTGAAGACTCCAATCTCCGTCTAACTTGTGGGGTTTTAAATTAGATTTATAGGGCTACAATAGGACTGAATTTCAGACCTTGGAGATCCGAATTACAGCTTACAATCGTTTTGATATCGAGCTCCCAAAATCAATAAAATGGGTGTGTATTTTTTAAATTGCATAACTTTTGTTTGAAAAATCAGTTTGAAGTGATTCCAAAGGCATATTGAAGCATAGATATAAATATTTAGTTATAAAATTCCCCCCAAAAAAAATAATTCCACACCCATTAAGCCCTCGGAAAGCTCTACTATGATGCATGAAGAGGAATAATTGCAACATGATATCTCAAAAATTACGAGAACAAGTGCAACAAATTTTTTCTCTCACAAAGAACAACCAAAGATGAACTAAAATAAAACATGGAAGCTAAGATGGAGGGTTTTAAATCAGACATGGAATGTTTTGAAGGAAGGTTTGACAAAGTTGTTTCAAGAAAGTCTTCTCGGTGGTGACAAGGTAATCCATGAAAATCATGATGAGGATAAAAGGAATATGAATTGTGATTTTAGAAACTCATTTGTTGGTTTTAAGAACCAACACATTCCAAATATTGATATGAGGAATTTTGATGCTAAGGATCCAATAACATAGATACTACAAATGAATCAATATTTTGATCTCCATGATGTGCAACACTCGCGAAAAAGGTATGCATTGCAACTTTATATTTAGAACCCAATAATTTTGTACGGTATCGATGGCTTTATTCTCATAAAACACTTGTCACTTGGTCAATTTTTATGGAGGAAATGGTAGCACATTATGAGGATACAAAGATAAACACCTTCTTTAGCCAATTGATAAATCTCAAACAAAAGGGTTCAATGGTAGAGCACATTGAGTACTTCCAAAATTGAATATCGAGTTAACAAATATTATAGAGGAGCATAGGATTGATGTCTTCATAAGGGATTTAAAGTATAAAATTCAACCCGAGGTTCACCTTTGGGAACCCGATTCATTGAAGAAGGAATTTATGGTGGCAAGAAAAGTCGAAAGCAAAAATTATGGCAACAAGGAAGTCTATCACTCGTAACTATAAAGATGGAAGTGTTGTTGCTCCTAGCCTTCCACAACCTACAAGGTTGACACCACAACAATTGGAGGAAAAAAAAAGAAAAAAGAGCTTTGTTATAGTTGTGATAGAAAATACACTAAAGGTCATAAGTGCACCGAGAAGAAATTATTTTACATAGACTCGTGAAGAGGAGGAAGAAAAGGAACAAGAAACATCAAAAGACGATATACACCGGAACCAACCCTAGAGAAAGAATAAATGAATCCAACCATATCTTGCAATGCATTGTAAGGAATTACCACTCCTCACACTCTCAAGATAGAATCATTTATCAAGAAGAGAAAGTTAATAGTGTTGATTAATTTGGGTAGTACCCATAATTTTATTCATTTTAAGATAGCCAAGGAAATGAATTGCTTCCTATATCCATCACCAGAGTGTCAAGTGATGGTTGCAAATGGAAGAACTATAAATTTCTCTCGAAAGTGCCATAATATAAAGCCGACCATGGGGGGAATATTTATTGAATAGTAAAATTCTCTCCATTCAAATGGGTGGTGTTGATGTTGTACTAGGAATCCAATGGTTACAATCTTTGGGGGACAATAGATTTTAATTTTCAAGAAAGTTCTTGAAATTTTTTTTGGGGAAGGAAAGGAAGTTGAATTACTGGGGTATTGCAAGGAAACCAGGAAAGATATCAGCTATAATTTCACGACAAAGATTTTGAATAAATAACAATGAGGCATAATTGCACAATTATGCTCACTAGAGGTTCAAACATCAAAATCATCTATTTCTCCGGATCTCGTAAAAATTCTTAGACAATAATTCCAACGTGTTTGAGACTCCCAAAGGCCTCCCACCTATTCGTGTTCATGATCATATTATTCATTTGATTTCATGAAGTGTTCCTCCCAATATTAGGCCTTACGTATATCCTTATGCCCAAAAGAGTGATATTGAACATAGTTTAAAGAAATGCTAGAGGCTAGTATAATTCAACCTAGTCAAATTTCTTTATCTACTTCAAAAGAGTATAGGTGCACAAGAAGGATGGATAATGGTGTATGTTTCCGGATTATAGGGTGTTAGGATATTTCAACACATAAGAAATAGTCTCCTTTCGTGTCACCTTTGTAAATCCTTCAATCCTATCCCAAGTTTTTTCTTAAGGGGGGGGGGATGTTAGGATATTCCGACACATAGGAAATCGTTAAGTATAACTTGGTCTAGCGTAGAGTTAGGTAAGTATGTTTGTTTACTATGTACATTTGTAACTTATAATTTGACTGGTCACGATATGTAGTAATCCGAAGATTCACTCTCTCCTCGATATTACCGACACTTGATCCGTGGCTTAACAACTAATTGGTCCATGATCTCTATTTAAAGAGCATGGAGGGTCATTTTTCCAAAGAACTATTTATGAGATAAGCTTATGTAAATTTTCTTTTTTATATTAATAAATTGCCCGGAGTGGTCGCGTTGGCCCTAGTGCCATGGACTGTTTTCCTCTTCGAGGGTTTTAACCACATCAACATCGGTGTACTGATTTGTGATTTGTTTATGAGCTGTGACCTTTGGTGTTTGATCTAAGGAACTTACCCCGTAAATTCCTACATGGTATCGCAGCCTTTTTTTAGGGTCGCATCCATTGTTGATCCAAATCCGAAGTCGGTATGACCGCATGTGACTTTCATTTTTCAGATCTACTATTTTTTTACCACTTTCGGGCTAGGAGAACCGCTTTCCGTTGTGTCTCGGAGCATCTATTACATTGAGGAACCCCTTTTATTTCATGCAAAAAGGTTTTTTAGTTGCCCAAGTTATGTCATTTTAGATATCAAGGTATAAAGTATCTTTTTTGCAATTATATTTATTAATCCTTCGTTTATTTCGGTTCCCTCCGTTTATTTCGGTTTATAATGTTTTATTGCCAGATATATACTCTCTTCTCGTGTATGCTCTTTTATTTTTTGTTATGTGTGATCTCGTAAAATCATAAACAGAAGACGAGATTTTTTTTGTTGCTACGTATGCTCTTTCCTGCGTCTTTGTGCGATCTCGTGAAATCGTAAATAGCGAAAAAAATGATAGTTGCCGCGTAAGACTAACCGGAAATCTAACCTTCTGTCGTAAGGCTTGTATGCACGATTTTTTGAGTTTTTTTTACAGAAAAAGCATGTACATCGAAGAGCAAAAAAAAACCCTTCATCCTTTAAAACAATTATAGAATCCTTTTACTAGCTCACTTGGTGTAAAGTTAGTTTATGAGAATAGAGGTCTTGGGTTCAAGTCCCTTTCCCATGCTTCTTTTGTAAAAAAAATTTAAGTTACTTTTTCTTATAAAGCCCTTTTGGCAAGTTGTCTAGCTTTTAAAAAAGAGGGTTTTATTTAAAAAATTACATGTAAAAGTGACTCTCAATTATTTATAAAAGTGGGTCAAATAAAGTAGTTTTTTTTTAAGTGAGTTTATTGTATTAACTTTGGAAAAGGGGGGGATTTTTTTTTAAAGTAGAACTTCATCATCAACTTTCGACCTTTCACGTAACTATTCAACATCTACAACACACTTTTTTTTCAAAAAGGCATAACTTCTTCATCCCGAAAGTCATTTTCCGAGTCGTTTTTTTTAACCACTTAATTTTTTTTAGATCTTTCCATTGGAGCAGCTTATTTTCACTCTTTTTCACTCTTCGCTTTTTTTTTAATGGAAATTTCATGCCCAGGTTATTCTTAATAGCACCAATTATTTCCATTTGTTATCCTACATGATACACTTACTTAGAAGTAAATGGATTTATAGAATAGCCACAAGACGAGAAACAAAACCTATCAATGGAGATAAAGCCACTAAATGGGAAAATAAACAATATCAAGCATGAGGGTTGATAGGAATGTCCATTGCTCAAGATCTTCGATTTCATATCCAATAAATTGACACCCCCGATGTAGCTACGAAAAAAAGCTAAATACCGTGTGTGGCATTCAAAATGAAATCAGTGGCCCACCGAAAGTTGAAAATGAGTTTCTTACTTTGGACCCCAATAATTTCTCCTCTATTGAAGATTTTTTTGTCCAAATTCAAGACCCTTAGACTTCTTTTAGAAGGTTGTAAGGTCAAAATGGAAGATGGTAGCCTTATCTATTCCATTCTTGCTAAGATTGGCCCCGCATACTCTATATTTGTTTCCACCTTCCATTCCACTAGAGAAGCCCTCGCATTTCTCAAGGAACAACGTACAAGTCCCCCTCTTTGATGCCTTTTGCGATTCTTTTCGATAAGATAACAAGAAAAAATCTTACACCTTCATCTTATTAATACTGAAACTCTTCTAAGAAATCCTTAGCATCCATACAACAACCATATCAAAAGAATCCCAAGAAGAAGTATCCTAAAACGACTGTCCTAAAACCAAACAAGGGTGTTAAGCAATTTCAATCGCAAACTAAAAAAAGCAACTCAACAAACCGATAAGGCAAATAAAAACAAAGGGAAGAAAACATATAGGCATTGCAAATTTTGTAATCGTGATGGCCATGTAGAGTCCAAATGTTTTTAAGAAGATGGAAGCCTTGGAATAATCAATGAAGAACCACCACATCAATTTGGAGAACTCTTCAACTTCATCTTCGAGAATGGAACTTTATGCTTGTGGTTTTCAAGCATCATGATTTGGTTATGCATTAAATGTATCTTCTTCCTCTCATTCTCATGAGTGGCTTATTAATTCCATGAGCCTCTTACGACATGTCCAAAAATAAAGCCATGTTTTCTTCTTTAAATGATTGTAACACCAAAAATATTCATGTTGGTGGTGATAGATCTCTTAGTGTTATAGGATATGGAACCATTCATCTAGATAGTGGTCAGCTTTAATGATGTATTATTTGTTCCTACCTTGTCCTCGCAACCTTCTATATGTTTATAAAATAACTCATTCAGTGTGAAGGGAAAATAAAGAGAATTCTCACCTCATGATGTTGTAATTAAGGACCTCAAATATCCTAGACATATTTTAGCTACTAGCATTGTCGATGATTCCACAAGGTTGTATAAGTTTGACAACTTTGGGTTATCATGTCTTCCCTCCGTTTTTGTTGCTCATAATGATGAAGTGAGTGAACTTTGGCATGCGTGATTTAGTCACTTAAAATATCGCTCTCTTCAAATTCTATGTAAATAAAATATGGTGACAAGTCTTCCTATGGTATCTTGTCGAGATGGTGTTTGTTCCGATGTGAACTCGTAAAACATTTTCGAGATATTTTTGACAAACATGCCTCTTGGCATGCTTTAGCCCCTTTGCAGCCTTTTGTGCACAATGATTTATGTGGTCCACTTCCGTTGTTTCTTTCTCTAGCTGCAAATACTTTAACTTTCATCGATGATTTTTCTAGACGCACTTGGGTATACTTCTTAAAACTCAAGAGTGAAGTTTTTTAACATGTTCTTGTCCTTTAAGGCCTTTGTTGAGAAACAACTCGACATCAAATTCTTAAGTTAAGATTACACAATGGAGGATAATATGTTAACAACAATTTATCAACTTTTGCACTCGAGCATGGCATTCAATTGCAAAATATTGTTCCATCTACTCCACAAAAATGGTGTAGTTGAAAGGAAATGGCCGATCTTAAAAGAAATGGCTAATTGTATGCCTCAATCTAAAGGACTTAGTCTTAATTTTTTAAAGCGTAAGAAATTAAATGTGAAAATTAAATCGTGAATCGTACTCCTACTAAGGTTTTAAGGAATATAACTCTAGAATAAGACTAGAGCTCAATCAAACCATATGTAAGTCGAGCTTTTGTTTTTGGAAGTCCGACTTGGGCCCATATTCCGATGTGAAACATAAAGACTTAGAACCTAAGAGTGAAAATGCATTTTTGTTGGATATTCTGAGATTTTCAAAGTGATATAGACTTCTTCAACCAAAATCTAAAAATGTAATCATTATAAGAGATGTAAAATTTGATGAAAATATATCGTCCTACGAGCTTAGTTCGCGGTGTGCCACCTTTTGCCTCATGCGTAGTCCCGATTTCGCACATGTGCCACCTCTCTCTATCTCTTTTATTTTTCGATATGATAATTCCTCCAGTTCGCAGGATGACGATCGAGGATGAAAATCCTCCTCCACCTCCTCAAGATATTCCTTCAGCTCCATAGCTTCCAAGAGTGGGTCCGCTCTACTTCGTGACGCAAGAGATTTTCTCTCGGGCAGAGACGCGTAACAACATCGTACATGTTCTCAATTTGAAAAGCCTCTTCCCTGTACGCTCGAAGTTCCGTAAAATACCGATCCGAAAACACCTCTGAAGAAGCTTCCGGTCATCCAGACACTGGGCTGAAGCTATGAATGAAGATTATCGTTCCTTATTGGCAAAACAATACTTGGGATCTCTGTTTCCTCTTCCAAAGGAAGAAGAAACTCTGTCGTATGCAAATGGGTTTACAAAACAAAGCTTTGGACCGTATGGAAAAGTGAATAGACATAAAGCTCATCTTTGTTGCTAAAGTGCTCTCGCAAGTTGAAGCGCATCGATTATACTCGAAACCTTTCTCGTTCCCCAAAAATGAATTCTATCTCGCCTTTTGTTTCTTTCCCGCTGCTTTCCTCTCTTTGGAATGAAGTTTCAGCCAGATGGATGTTAACCGCTTTCTTACATGGACGGTGCATGAAGAAATATACATGACCCTCCGGCTTTATCTAAAATGAATCTCAGCCTTGTGTCACCTTAGGAAGCTCTATGTAGTCTCAAACAAGCTCAAGTTTCAGTAGGCCAAAAGTGGATAGATTTCTCTCTAGATGTCGGTTTTCTCAGTGGTGTCATTCCTCGACAACACCGCTCACACCAAGCAAAGTGGGTAAGTCATTCATTATCCTTGTTACTTTATGTTATTAATGGATCTCAGGGTCCTTACCGGGTAGTGATCCCAAACCATATAAACCATGTGAATTATAAAGCCCTCAGAAGCTTGAAATGATCAAAGCATCTCTAGGACACTTCGCGATTATTTCCTTGGTCCTTGAGTGCCCGCAAATCCAAAGAAGGCATTGCCCTTTCTCACCCAAGTATGCATGTGTGACATTCTATGACACTTTCACATGGAAGACCTGATCCAACCCTTCTCCCTCTACGGCGGAGTCGAGTTTCTAACTACTCAGACTACCCCTCGAAATTTCGATGCCACCTTTATACCGTCAACTTGTTGGTAAAACTTTTATATCTAAACTACACCGTCCCGACCTCTTTCCTTTGTCATCGCATTCTCTGCCTGATTTATGCACCAACCTCATGAAAGTCAATCGGAGAGCACGAAAAGAATACTGCGATATATTCAACGCACAGTTCAGTTTCAAGATTCATTACGCGTTATGGATGAGCATTCCATTTGCTGATTGGTTTCACCGATTCTGATTAGGCTCGGTGACCTCGATGATCGGAAAGTCCACTACAGGATATGTATTCACTTCTGGTTCAAGCACCTATCACATGGTCTTGTAAGAAACAAAGTGCCATCTCTTTCTTCGGAAAAGCAGAGTATCGTGGCAGCATTAGGTTAGCAAGGAAGCCATGGCTTCGTCGCATCCTCGTTTGAATTTAACTTTATCACATTCAATTACACTTTCGTGTGATAATAAGAGTGCCATTCCGTGCCTATGCAATCCAAATATCATCGTCGATGAAACACATTGAGCTTCATATACACTTCATCATAAATCTCATTCGTGATCGTGTTCTCAAGTGCGTATTTTTCACCAATGATCAAATTTTCAACACCATGCTGCCTCATGTATGGTTACCAAACTTTGATCTATGCTTGGAGTTCGTGAAAGTTATCATTGGCGGGGACAGGTCGAATGCCTCCTTCCTTCTCCTATTTTTTCACCTTGTAAATCCTTCAATCCTATCCCACTTTTTCTTAAGGGGGATGTTAGGATATTTCGACACATAGAAAATAGTCTCCTTTCATGTCATCCTTTGTAAATCCTTCAATCCTATCCCAAGTTGTTCTTAAGGGGGATGATAATGGATATTCCGAAAATAGGAAATAGTTAGGTATAACTTGGTTCAGCGAGAGTTAGGTAAAGTGAAAGTTTTTATCATGTACATTTATAACTTATAAATATGATGGTCAAAATATGTAGTGATCCTACTCGTCTACCTCTCTCCCTGTGACAATGAGCAGTCGATATGTGGTTTAACACTCCAATTGGTCCATGATCTTTATTCAAAGAGAATGAGGGTTGCCTTTTTCTCTCGATAAATCTACATATCGCTATTTTGTCACCATGACATTTGATTGTCCGTATACAGTCTACTACCCATATCATGCTCCCCTTAGAAGTAAAAACCCCAATGTTCCTAAACTAAGTCTTGGAATTGGAGAAAAGCTCCATTAAACCCCTAAAATTCTACCTCTGTGACTTTTCTACCTTTTCCTACAAAATTGGCGGACATTTGATCTATAGCCCGCGCATCTCCTTCGCACGTTCGCTAATAAAACTGTGAAATTCTGCAGAAAATTTTTGAATTAAAGAAAAGTAAATTATAGAGCGAATATTCTCTCAATGGGTAGCTTCAGGAGGACGATTTGAACAGCTTATCCCTCCACCATGGAGCTTATCCCGTTGGCTCATGGAGCTCAAATCCTTCACAGAGGAACCATCCCCTTCATGAACCGAAACTACCTCCATTTCCATAAATCGAGCTCAAGTTCGGGCCTCACAGAATGTATGTAGACCGTAGATGGCCGAGACATACATGTTAGTCAAGAAATTCCCAAGAGGCATACTTCCACACTAAAGGTTTGCTGGTATTAGAATGATCACACCTTATGTCCATAACTCCATGTCAGTATTCAAAGAGGAAGGCTTGTCAAACCGATGGGAGAACGATTGTTCAAAGACTCGGGAGAAACTTGTACAACATCAAGGCATCGTTGTAAAGTTACTCTTTCATTCAAGATAATACCATGGTTCTCTTTCTCTTTTTCTCTACGGAACAGCCTGGTGTCATAACATCATCACTTAGACTTCGATCACCAAGTTGGATTATATTTTCACTATTATATGTTGCGTGCTTTGATTATTTTTCTCTCGTCTCTTGATTGTAGGTTATACCATCGGAGAAGCTTCCTTTGGAGCGACTGATAAAAGACCGCATCGAACGTTGGATTTCAAGGTAGGGGCATGTCCTCTTTCTTTGTTTATACACTCGAATTTCACTGTCTAGAGAAAAATGTTTCCAAATGGATGTTTGTTTCTAGCTATTCGTAGAATACCAGGGGAGATTGCTCCCGTCCAGAAGAGGATTAATCCGCACAACAAGATGATGACCACGCCGGGAGATAGAACTTAGTTTTCTTTATTTTCAGTCGGAATTTTATTTTTTAATTTTGACTGGCTCGAGAATGTATGGGAAGATAACTTGTAAGAATCCTCAAAAAGAAAGTCGATTAATTTATTTTTAGAGTTTTTCTCTGTTCTCCGTGGTTTTTGAAGATAAAAAAAGGCGGTAATCTCCGCAGGTTTTAATTCAAATAGTGCGGCACCGTTCTATTTTCCATTAGAAATCAAAACTCAAATTTTTTTGAAAAATATTAAATTTGTCTTTTTTAGAGCTAGATAACTCCGATTTTTCAACTTCTAATCCATTTACAAATTTCATCCGCCAGCACACTGTGTTTTTGTGCTTCTTTTTGAGAAATTAATTTGATTTCCATTGGTCATTATTTTATGTTTTTCTATTTCTTAATAATTTTGCATATTTTTTTTCTTTTGTTTTTCTCTTTTCGCTTGGTTTGAGAATTATCACTCAATTTTCTTTACTTCTCTACACTTGTTTGGTTCCTTAGATTACATTAGTGAAGAATAATAGTTTTGTTTTTTCTTTTTTTATTTGGAATCATCTTTGCATGAAATCTTCGTAGACAGCATTTGTATAGTTATAATTTATTTTCAGGTTACAATGAAATGTGTACATATTAAATTTTAGTATAGTTTTCAAGTGAATTGTGCATAGATTACAAATCACATAGTTTACATTCTCGAAAAATCAATCGTAGATTTAGATCAGCTTTCTTTGATTTGAATTCACATGTTTTTATGATCGTTTTAAAAACATAAAAATAAAAAATTGAAATCGATTAGCATTAGTTTTTCTTTATGAAATTAGTGCATTAGAGAATTTGTTATATTTTCTCTCATTTATCAATTTTTTCTTAATATTGAAGTAGAATGGAACTCTCTCTCCTTATTTTAGTTAGATTCATCGAATCAAAAGATTACATTATCATATTTGATTGCATTCGCCTTTTGGGTCGTCATAGCACGACCGGTTTCATATCCATTTACCCTTTCTATAATAACAACCCAAATCACGCTTAATACAATTCATCTAGAAATTTTTACATCTTCTAGGGTCTTTTCCACCAATTTAGTTTTCTAGGCTAGTGCCTTTGAATAGGTTGTAGTTAACTTTCCAAAGCGCCTAAACAAACAAGGTAACTTGCGCTATGAAAATTAATTGTTGCAATTGTGCTCCGGGAAGCCTTCTTAAAAGAGTCAAGGATCATGTTTCGACCTAATGAGGTAATCATACCTATCTCATTGGTAAAGATAGAAGATGTGCATGTAACACAAACGATAAACCTTGGATTAACGAATATTGTCAAGGACTCGTCATTTGTTAGCAAACCTCATATTTACTATGTCGAGGAGATTTCAAGGGGATTGAGCTTTATACTCGCTCTTGCGTGTATATCGTATCGTAGACTATTCCCCTGTGCATTTGTCTCGCCTTGTGAATTTAGTGGCCATAATATTTAGGATTTTTCCAAGGTCACGTTGAGGAATGTCCCACTATACTTGAGCACATATTAACTAATTTCTTGAATTTTCGTGAGGGTAATTTTCACTTTGAAGGGTAGTGAGATATTGCACTAGACTCGTTTCATTGCTGTTGTTAGGGTAACCATATCTCCAAATGCTAGTTTTCCACATTAATTTCTACGACGCCGGATTTCATCACCAATCAGGGGTGGTTTTATTGTGGAAACATACTATTGTGTGTTTTGACTCCTAATCTGAGAACACACAACCATTTGTTTCTGTTTTACTATTTTAGAGAGACCTTAGGTGTGATCATGAATTTGAATTGTTAATATTTTTTAAATTGTTAATAAAATCTACTCAAAGTTGAATCTAATGGTAACAAATGAATTTACCAACCAAGGAACCCTCTCTACCCAGAATCCTATTGTTTTCCTTTCCTTGGAAATGTTGGTCCTCCTGTATGTCTACATTGTCATTACCAGATTATACAATAGGTTTACCGATATGGTTATTTTCAACTTTGTTGGTCTCAAATACTCTCAACATTCCACCTCAACGATTCTTCACCTCCTCAATAGACTCACCATCTCAACATCACCAACCTCATGTCGACCTTTATCTTCGCTCAATATGTCTTCCTCCCTTTCCTTCTTTGCTTGATAAAATCCTTGATGCTAGTAAATCCGTGGCTAAGAAGAAGAAGAAAAGGCAAGAAGAAGAATAATCAAGATACGAAAGAAGTCTAACAACCAACCATGGCTATAAGTAAAGAAGTTGAGAAACCTCCAAATGCATCGTAAACCTCCAAATACCCTTGCAAACTTTGTAAGGTGACCATTTCCTTATCAATTTTCCCTGCATTCCAAAGGCCTTGGAAGAATGGTCAAAAAATTATTATATATCAACTTACTATTGACCCATCAACAAGTGATATTCGGTGTTCATGGGAAAAAAGGGCAGGGTAAAGTTAGGTTTCTGTAGGCAGTTTAAAGGAGTCATCAAACTCATATTTTTCCTCAAATGGATGAAGCTCAAAATTGTTGGAAAACTTGCATCGTTCCATGCCAGTACTGCCTTCCAACCGGTTATCGTAAACTTTCTCCAACCTACCGATAATTAATGAAGTGATTGATCTAATTCCAAGTACAACAATCCCACACTTCCATTAGAGAGTGAAACTCATACCACCGAAGTTGATGATCCATTATCTCGATCACGGTGGTCGACTCAATTTTCACATTCTCGTCGATCCTACCTCTCGTAGAGAGTGAAATTCACATGCCCTAGTTCTACTTCTACTTCATCATATTCTTCTCCACCGTGGGGCATTTCACATGTTTCTCATATAAGTGGAATTGCATCGATAACCTTGTCTTTCTCTTTCCATCCCTTCAAATCATTGTGAAGGTTTTTGGTAAGAATGTGCATCGAAAAATGCAGATGAAGGTGCTTCTCGTTAGTATTTTATCCTCAACTCCGCCTGGCAAGCTTTCTGTTCTCTCAGCCTTTGTGCCTCGTTACATAGACCACAATTTTTACTGTAATCCATTAGTGAACCTTTAGGGGTCCTTCCTAAGTTTCATACTGAAGGTAAAAACTATCCGTATTGATCTTATGTTAGTCCGAGGCCCCATGGATTTCACACTTTTCTTCTTAGGCAAGACTATACCATAATGAAAGCTATGGTATCGACACTCTTTCGCGTGATGTATTTCCGCTGTGCGAAAACATTGTGATCAGAGACCAAATTTCATTGGTATTCTTGATTTGATCACCAATAATTTGACGCCCTTTTCGACCTCATTATACTAAGTGGTACCACTTCCACCACCAAGTTAATTATGTGGCAACCAATTCCACATTTTCAGTTACGTACAGAAGTAGCCTCACTATTTTCTTCGACTTTTCGAATTAGATTCGGCAATGTATATGAGAACCCTATGGGGACTCTGGAACGTGATGTTATTATCCCTATTGATTCCCTGAGATGGGATTCCTTTCCAAAGAACTCGTTCTTCCATTTGATGAAGCACTTGAATCCATGGTCAAGGTGTGTGTCCTCGATATGTGCCTACCGTGTCATAAATAGATCCATGAGGAGATTTTGCCATCGTGTGAACCTCGTTAAAAATGAAACAAAGTTACCTCGAGGATAGTTCTTTTACTCTTTCAACCTCATTAAAAATGAAACACATACCATGAGCACGCTCTTTCGTGTTAAGCTCATTAAAAATGAAATGTTCCATGAGGATAAGTTCCTTTTTTTACTATGTCAACCTCGTTAAAAATGAAATGTATACCATGAGCATATTTCCTTTCTATGTTAAGCTTGTTTCCAAATGAATCAAGCTATCATGAGGATAGTCTTTTTTCTTTGCGGTTGAATCTTTGTTAAAAATGAAACACCTGTATTAGAGGAGAGTTCATTTTACTCATTCAATTTCATTAAAAACTAAAAACAGTCCCTATGAGGATAGTTAATTTCATTGTGGTCAACCTCGTTAAAAATGAAACAAGACCTTATGAGGATAGTGTTATTTTCCCCGTGCTGCCTCATTAAAAATGAAACAGTCACCTCGAGGATAGTCTTTTAATGCTTTAACCTCGTTAAAAAATTAATCAGCAATGAGCATAGTTCTTTTCCTCAGTGTAAAGCTCATTAAAATTAAACAAATCCTCTCCCAATTGAGTCGAGTCTTCGATTAGATCTCGTAAATACTGCTTTCCAGTCTTTCATCCTGACCTTGTAAATGAACCTTCATTCCATCCACCTATTAGTAACCAGTAGTCCACTTAAATAATGAAATGAAGCTTGGTGGGCATATGCTCTTGCAGTTACGCTGGGGGGGGGCATTAAAATGATCTCAAGCATGATTTTTTTCCTTTGCTTCAAGCTTTGTAAAATGAAAACAAACCACTCTCAAGAACAATTTTCCACGTTTCAAGCTTCTGTTCAAAAATGTAGTCCACTTCTCAAGCACATTTTATGTTTCAAGCTTGTATAAAAATGAAACCTTCTGAGTCCATTTCTATTATTTTCAAGACTTAACCCATGAAAGTCCCAAGATTATTTTTCTATCTTTCATTCTCGTAAAACACATGAAAATTCAAGTTTCTTCTGCCTTCCTCATTTCATAAATTAAAATTGAAATTCACCATATGATTAAATTTTTTATCACTTTTTCGAAGTCATTACAACTTAAGAAAAATTGAAACCATGGGACCTTCTTTAAGCCCTTTTAGACTCCCTAAATATGAAAAGATCGCTGCACATACCTTTGTCTAACCTTGTTAAGTAATGAATGTCTCTTCAAGATGTTTATCCCTTTTTCCGATCAATGGACTAATTACGAAAAAGGTATATGTTGACTAATCATGGTCAATAGAGTTCTCTCCGTCATTTTATCCTTTTTCTCGCTCGAGATTAAATTATAAAAATAACAACCATGGAGCTTACTTATGTTTTTCTTTCCGACTCCCTAAAACGAAAAAACACCGAGTTTATCCTATACTGTACCATTAAAATTTAATAAAGAAAGGACCCGTCGATTACAAACACACTCAAAACCACTCCTTTTAGGGTTCGATTTTAATATTAAAGATGGACCTATCCGATGAGATTAACAAACAATAAAATGTTATCCTCTCGTTTATAAAAATAAAGAGGTACTTAGCAATGGGGGGGAAAATAGAGAAAAAGAATCCATTTGTCATTCCTGTTTCTGTGCGCATTCCACTCTTGAACACGACACTTTTTCACTTCTGTACTCCTGCTGAGAAAAACCTTTCGTTTCAACGCTAACCAAACCACATTGAAAGTATTCAGCGCTAGGTATTAGCTTTAGGACAAATGCCACCAAGTCATCCGTTAAAGGTCGTTATGTGTTCAAGAGATAGTTCCTTTAAATAAAACTACCCTATCGCAAACATTTGTCTCCATTCGCGTTGACTATCCTGACTCCGTCCTTGCAAATATTTCTTCAAAACTTCTGGATTCAATGGTTTCGTGTCGTGATTTCTTACGAAGGATCACTTTCTATCGACGACATGCCTCATCATCTAGAAAGTTGATCTAGAATCCCACGTACCTTGGGATCTTCATGCCCTAATGGCGTTTCTCGCCTTCGACGATAGGTTACATCATTGACCTTCGACGAATGATTCTATGAGTGTTCGACTACAAATCATTTATTCACTTCACAGATTTGCATCGGGAGTACTTTGGAGAGCCATTTTCATTATTGGTGGTTTCTCTCACACTTGTTAATACCACATCATTGATTGGTAATCAAGGGTTTTACCACATGTTCGACTTCGACACAATCAATCACATGGATAGAATCATACTTGTTCTAGAAGTAAATCAAGACCTAGGATCTAGTTTCCACCATCGAGGCTACAAGGAGTTTTATTATTCATGATACAAAGAGAATACTCTATGACAAACATGGTTGCACCCATACCGTGTCTACTTTTGATCTAATAAAATCATATATGTACCGTAACATTTAATTAGTTTTGATCCGAGTATGGGAATTCCTACCTCGCGTGATGATATATATATATGTGTGTGTGTGTGTGTGTGTGTGTGTGTTTGTATTGAATGTTTTTACAAGCTCTCAATTTATCCACAATCCAATCCTCAATGATAAAGCACTTCACTTTAGCATGTCTCTCGTACTTCACACTTTAGTGGGTAATATGTTACACGTTATTTGTCACCTTCATGACATGTAGACTCGTCTATATAGGTCTATCACCACCCATATCATGTTCCCTTAGAAGTCAAAACCCTAGTGTTCTAAACCAAGTCTCTGGAATTGGAGAAAATCCCCATTAAAACCCTAAAAAGTCTACCTCAGAGACTTTTCTACTCCTTCCTACTTAAGCCACATACTTGTTCTATAGCCGCATCTCCGCATGTTTTGCTAATGAAACCTCAACTTCGCAAAAGTTGAATTAAAGAAAAAGTAAATTCTAGAGGAATACTTCCAATCGAAGCTTCTAGAGGCGCGATCGCCCCGAGCTTTATCCCTCCACTCATGGAGCTTATCCCTTGTTCTATGGACTTCATTCCTTCATGAGAGGAATCCATCCCCCTTCATGGAACCCAAAACTACCTCCATTTCCATATAAATCGAGCTCAAGTTTCTGTGATTGGTAGAATGTATGTAGACCGTAGATGCCGAGACATACATGTTAGTTAAAGAAATTCCCAAGAGTATACTCTCCACTCTAGTTGTCGTTGGAATGAGAATGATCACACCCTATGTCCATAACTCAATGCTAGTATTCAAAGAGGAAGGCATGTCAAAACTAAAGGAGAACGATTGACCCCGAGAGAAACTCGTACGACATCAAGGCTTCAAAGTTGTAAATTTAATTTTTTCATTTAAGATAATACATATGGATATATTTTGGCTGATAAAAATTATGGTTGCTGAATAACATCAATACTAGAACTTTCGATCACTAAGTTGGATTAGCTTTTTCTTAATTATTATATGTCATGTGTGCTTTGAATCTTTTACTCCGCTCTTTGATTGCAAGCCCTACTTTCATCGGGAGAAGCCTCTTTCGGGAGTATAAAACTCGGATGGCGAAATACTGCCACTCTAACGTTGGATTTGCCAGGGGAATGCCTTTCTTTTTCTTTGTTTATAACAATTATGCACTTCAATTAGTCTAGAGAAAATGCTTCCAAATGATGTTTGTTTCTAGATATTCATATAATACTAAAGGAGATCGCTTCTTATCCGCAAGAGGGATTTAATCCGCATATCAAAGAACTGCTTTATGAGATGTTTATGTACTATTTTTATATCAATAAATTTCTAAAGTGGCCGCATTCGTCGTGTCGTGGATTGTTTTCTCGAGGGTTTTAACCATGACAACACTGTGTATCGATTTGTGATATGTTTGTGAGTGGTGACCTTCGTAAGGTTTGATCTAAGGAATTTACCCTATAAGTTCCGTTGTGAGCTCAACAAGCTCACTCTTAAAGATAAATTTCTATCCCCCAAATCAATATGAATTATTGATGAATTATATTGATAAATTTTACTTCACTGGGTTGATCTTCGTTCGTGATAGCATCAAATTAGAATGAAGATTGAATACACTCGAAAAACATTATAACTCATGAGGGTCATTACGAATTTTGGCTATGCCTTTGGCTCTACTAATGCACCTTCCACACTAATGTTTAATGAATTCCATTTTCAACTCTTTCCTTAAAAAATGTTTGTTTACATTTTTTGATGGGATATACTAATCTTACAACAAGTCTTGGAAGGATCATGTTCAACATGTTGACAGTGTTAAAACCATTGGAGGAGAAACAATTATATGCATAAACCTAAATGTTTATTTTGGAGTACATGATGTGGAATATTTGGTTCATCAGACCCCATGAGGGTGTTAAGGTAGTAGACCCTAACAAAAATTAAATCCATTAAGGAATGTAAAATCCTTACAACCATAAAGCATCTTCAAGGATTTCTCAAGCGATGTATTATCGTTAAGTTTTTTAAGAATTGCTGGGAGAACATTCTGACCTATAACATCATTACCGAAGAAGATGCATTTTCTGAATCCGAAGCAACTAAGGGTCATGAACATCTTAAAGAGGCACAGTTACATCATTTTAGCTACGTCAAAGCCTACAAAAACTCTTAGTGTGGAATGATACTTTGAAATGGAATTGGCGTGGTTTAATGCAAGTACAAGACCCATTGCTTTTAAAAGTCGCTTTTCATCAAGTGAACGTTTACACAAACCCATTTATTAGAATCAAATGTTGAAATACTAAATTCACTGGCTAATGGTGACCTTACCTAATCGAAGAAAATTCAAGGTAAAAATGTCGATCATGATAGTCCTAAATATATTTGTAACAACAAATATTATCTTCTGCATAGAAGAAAAAATGGTCAGCGTTAAAATGTTAAGTTATGACTTTGAAATCATTCACAAAAATGGAAGAAAAATAATAGTTGTAGATGCACTTCAAGAAAGGATGAGAATCAGCATTTATTTGTGCCATTTCTATTATCCAACCTCGAGTGATAACCAAAGAAAAGGATGAATCGAAGAATGATGAAGAGGTGTGATACCTATTCAAAAGTTACGCGAAGATCTCCAAGACATCCGATACATTTAGTTGAAAATTGATTCATTATGGTAAAAATATCGCTTATATTTGTAATAATTCCCAAATCAAACAAAAATATTCTTTGGAATTTCACACCTCTCCTTAGGAGGACACCCAAAATTTTTAAAAACCTACCATAGGTTCAAGAAGGAATTTTTAGGGATGGCCTTAAATCCGATATTCAAAAGTTTGCGTCAATGTTCGTTTGCCAAGAAAACAAAGCAGCCGTACAATTAAGAGCCTAGAATCACAACGTTTATCCATTCAAAGTCAACATTAGAGGAGGTTTCAATGGATTTTACGATGTGTTTACCCAAGTCCGAAGGAAAGAGTGTCATCATGGTGGTAGTGTATATAGACTTACCAAGCATGCACGCTTTGTGCATTGTCTCATCCATTTAAATCCAGTCAGTCATATCATTTATGTAAACAACAAAAGCTACATGAAACTCCAAAGATAATTGTGTTTATTACAGATCCCATTTTCACCGGATATTTCTTGGATTCGCTTTATTTATTTTAGGTACTCAATTAGCTCATAGCTCATCTTATCATCCTCAATATGATGGGAAAACCGAGATAGTGAACAAATGTTTGGAAGGATATCTTCGTTGTTTTGTATCCGATAAATGTACATACCAGTCAAGTGGTTACCTCTGCCGAACAGGGTATAAAACTTCCTTCCATAATGCAACAAAAATTACTCCCATTTATGGCACTTAATGGATATTATCCATCGTCCTTCACATCATCTTAAGATAAAATTCTAAGGTTCAAGCAAAGGAAGATCACATCGAGCATCAACAACAAGTTCTCCAACTCTTAAAGGATAACATCACTGGCACATAATCGAAATGAAACAAAGAATATCAAAATCGCAAATAAAGAAGTTTTGGTGGTAGGTGAATGGGTATTTACTTACTACAACCATACAAGAAAATGTTCGCCAATCTAAGAAGGATAATAAATTATAACCAGCATTATGTTCTCATACAGGCAAAATATTGGTACTCTGTCAGTTACATATACCCTTCTCCATTTAAATTTGGCCTCCAATTTTTTAAATTGCTTTCCAATATTTTGTGGTCAAAACCTCTATGTCACACTTCATCGGGCTACCCTCTGCCCGAAAATATATTGCTTAAATGTTTAAAACCCGCATTTTAAATATTTCGGCCGAAGCCCCAGTCCTAAGCCCCTCCCCATCATTGCACGTAGAGGCCGAAGACCACGAGCCAAGAAGAGAAAGGCCTATTGTTTAACGATCGGCGCACATCGTCGTCTCGATCTAGCCTTCAAATCGACGGCTGCGTGAAGTAACTTTCTATACGTAGGCCCGCGCAACGTACCTTTTTTATGACCCGCGCCGATCTATTACCCTCCGATGCAGTGTAGTCGTTGATCTTGCTCTAAGATTGAACGGCCCGGGTCAATCGCGGTCCTACCCTCAATCGCGATCGACTTCCAAGATGTCACTCTGTCTCCCCCCACCTCTTCCGATTCTCGATCACGATTTCGGGTCCCACCTCCTGTGGTCGTGTCATCATATTTCACAAGTGTACGCTGCCTTCTTCCTCCACCATTCATGTGTTCCGGTGATGTGTCACGGTTTATGAACCCTTAGCCCAGTTCATCCATTGTCGCTCCATTGTTTTCTGCCTTGTCACCCTCCATTTCTTCATTATGTTCATGTGTTTCCTGTCACCCTGCATTTTCCCAATGTCTCGCCTAATCTGTATTACCGATTCCATGGTTTCTGTTGTATCCACACTCCATATCACCGAGTCATTTCTCTCTAATGATTTGCGGGTTTTGCAGGTTTTAATTTGGCTTTGTTGGCGCTTTAAATTTCCGCCTCCGTTGAAAAGATCTGGAGCATAGCAAAGGACATATCATACTGGCGAAATTAAAGGAAGGAGCCGAGGGTAGGTGGGAGAGATGACCGCCATTAAAGAAGACATAGATATGGACTCTCAGAACTCTCCAGATGCGTCCGCCCCGCATTATAGATCCAGGATTCAAATCCATAGCCGAAGGCCGAGAGTACAGTACTGAAATACAGATTATTCCAAATCTCTCACAGCAACAGATTTTTCTTCAGACGCGGGCAATATATTGTATATATTTTATTATTTCTGTCTTGTATATAAGGAGATTATATCTCCCAGCATTTATTTCATGAACAGGTTGTCCAGTACCATCATTTATAGCCAGTCATTCATAAGAGAAGGCGCGAATGTTTTCCGCCATTGGGATTCAAACTGAGTCATTAATTGTGCCTCGTCTCCCTCCTCCTCGAGAAGTTTCTGTCTTCTCTATAAATAGGAGAAAATAAGATTTTCAAAAGGTTCCAGATTTCTGTCAGCAAACTGTGCAGCGAGAAGACTATTGTATTCATCCTGTAATATTTCTGTATGAAGTTTTAGAGCCCGTAGGGTCTCAGTGAGGAGGGGTTATAACTGTATTGAGGATTCTGGTCTTTGGTATCTCACAGTATGTAACTTTTCTTATGTGTTAATACATTATCTCTTTTCATGCAATTTTTCCTCTTGTATCATGTTCTAGAATGCGAGTGGCTCACTAGTTTGCAGTAAGGATTCATCTTAAGTGGTGCCCTTTCTGGAATTAGTCAAGCACTTTAAATAGGCATAGTCATGATATGCTGTTCCATGTTCACTCATTTCATATTTTCTGCTATATTAGTGGCTTAAGGATTCGTAAATTGGTGCGCCCTTATGCTAGCTAATATCTTCTTATGTTTCCTCACTGCATTCACTTCCCGATATCTGATTTCTGTGATATATTAGTGGAATCGGCCCTCTTTACAGTAAGCAATCTCTTAACTGTATGATGCTTTCATGCTGAAGTTTTACATGCTGTTCCTACATTATTCTTATCCTTGTGTCAGCTTCTAAAAGAGATTGGTCCCATTCAAATTTAGTTTCCTTGTTTCAAACAAGAGATAGTAAGTGAGCTCCTTGGACTGACAACCCAAACTAAAAGGGCTCCTTGCTATATTAAGATGTCCTAGGCACTGGTCTATGGCAACTCTAGGCTGTCTCTAGGGGGGTGACAAAATCATTCACAACATCTTTCTGGCGCCGTTGCCGGGGAACGAATTCAAGAATATCTGTTTCCCTGGGTTCGACATCTTGTATTCACTCTCTAATCAGGTGAGCACAGAGAGGTGAAGAGTTGCAGATTTCTCACCTTGGCGACTCCACTGGTCTTTATTTGATAAATTATACTGGAAGTCCTGGCTTCTCGAAAGCCACATTTGAGGTCAGATACATCTCAGTCGAAAACACCTTACGTGTCTGACCCAAAAAAAAAATCATTCGTAAAAGAGTCTGGAAGGAGAGGAAGCCCGCTTGTGCTAAAAACTCTGCTGAAAACCCTGAATATTCCGTTGAAGATTATTCACCTTCTTCTTCTCAAGAAATCTCAGTAGAAAATCCCGACTTCACTGTTGTTTATTTGATAAATCTATTTGCAGTCCCGACTCTGCTGGGGAAGAAATAATAGCCTTGATTTGGAAAATCACTGTGGTGGACAGTAAGATCTTAAACCATCCACCTGGCGACTCCACAGTTCCTGAATAATCAAAAGACCCCACTGGTGGAAGACTCCGAGTAGCTTGCAAAATGCATCCAAGTTTTATAGCAGAGTGCAGAGATGAAATATCACGTGGCTTGGAAAAAATGGAAGTGGAGGACCTTCCACGGATCACCCTTCTCATCCCAAGTTGCACGCCCGTGCTTAAGAAAATCCTTCTAAGAGTGATGATTGAAAGATACGAAGCTGATATCAAACTCTTACAATCACAAGAACAAGCCCAAGACGCAGACAATGAGCAAGACATGTGTCATGCTTTAAAACCTGTGGAAGATGAGGAAGAAAGTGATCAGAAACCGTCTGATTGCTTACCTACATCTTGTATTATGCTGATCAGAGAGTATCATGATCTAATAGCAATGGAAAATAGGGAGCGTTGCCTCGAAGAAGCAAAAGACCACATAGAAGAGGCAGAATCCGATGTAAAAGAAGAGCCTCAAGAGAACATCCCGCCTCCCAATCAGCTAGTACAAGAAAAGGAGAGCTGTTGCTCTTCTGCACAAAGGAACACAAAGCAATCATCCCCTTTGAAAGAAGATGAGGTTGATCAAAAATTAAATCAGCAGTTCACCTCAGAAGTCTTTTACAGAACAGATTCCCTTTCTCACTCGTCCATTGAGTTTGATAATTCGGATCCAGAAAGCTCCTCTGAGAATCAAGATGAAGAAGGACCTGCTGAGAATCCAACAGGTTTGATTGGTGACATTGCTTATGACTGCGAATTTCCTAGTTATGATTTACTTGATGATGATTGTTTCCAGAGAGAAGCTGAGTCTGCAGAATCATCATCAGTAGACCCATGGGAGGAAAGTCAGGGCCGGCAATCTCAGAATAGTAATGAAACCAGTCAGCCCATCTATGATAAGGATGAGGAGAGCCATGATAGTATAATAACAGATGAAGATTCCTTAGATCCTCATTTTTCTTTAACACAGACCATCAGCGAGACTGGAAGCCAGCAGCTTTCCTTTTCAAGAAAAGAGGAAGGAAACTCGGGGGAAGACTTTAATCCGTGGAACGAAGAAATCAAGTTGCTGGAGATTATGTTGAAAAAATATGATTCAATACAGGAAGGAGGGGAGGAGAGCCAAGAAGAGATTCTTGAGCAAGATGAAAACAACGAGCTTTCTCTTGAAAAAGAGGAGATAATGGGGCAAGCCCCTGCTCAAGAATGCATAAATTTTTTCATAGAGCTCAGCACAGCAGAGGAGAATATAACAAAGCTCCAAAAGGACTCAGCTCCAGTATGCAATAAGTCCTCCAGTTTAGAGAATGAAGGAGATTCTCTCTCTCAAAAGAGTCTTCTTCTTGATCCAGTGAAAGGAGATAAAATCCTGGTTGAAGCCTGCTTGCCAAACACTTTTGACCAGGTATCATCTCATGATCCTCATGTGTATTTCTTGCAAATATTTGAACAAGGATCAAGGGTCTTTTCTAGCAGCATGTTGTCAGCAGAAGGAAGATTTTTCGAAGCTGCTATCCAAGAACAAGAAGAAGAGATCCCACTGCCTTTCAAAATACAAGTAGAAGGTGATCAGGCTTACGAGAGCCATATTGAAGATGCAGTGGAAAGTGCAAAAATCAAAGCTGCCCAAGATGAAGACAGCAGTGGACAAAGTAACTTCCAGACAAAAGAAGGGCTGGGCATAGGAATTGACAGCATCAGAAAACTAATGATGAAGATGCCTCGAAAAAAGCAGATGACAGCAAGAAAGCAAAGAAAGTTAGGTAATGGAAAAACAAGAACAGAATGTGAAAGCATAACTGGAAGAAAATTGCAGAATAAAATATGGAAACCTGGAGGGGTACAACTGAAGAATAATGTAACCAATGGATGCCAGTAAAGCAGAGTATGGGACCCAGGAGGCCAAGACAGCCTGGCGTATTATATTGTACACTAGTTTTCTTTTTGTTTCATAATTCTTTGAATAATGTAAATAAGTCGACGAGTCATGAAGAAAAGGATGTCGGCAATCACTTGAAGTAGGAGCGCAGGGGAATTGGAAAACAAGATGAAATATTTAATGGTCTGCGTGTTCTCGACATGTCTGAGGACGAACATGCCGTCCCCAGATGGAGCCGAAGTTGTAAATATTCTCCTCTACCTGTGAATTTTGTCCTGCTGCCTCATTCGAATCCATTTTTAACCTCTGCCGTGGCCTAAAATCTCATGACCCCGCTTGATATTAATATCCCCCGTCTGAAAATCTACTTTACGGTAGCTAAAACCCAAATTTGGATAATCGGGCCGAGTCCCTAAAGAGTTAGACTCCCTCCCGCTTCGGCCTCCATATGACCCGGGTCAGAGAACCACAACTCAAAGCAAGAAGGGGGCCTATTGTTTTAACGATCGGGCGCAATGCTAGCCGTCCGATCTGACTTAAATCGACGGTGCGGCAATCAACTTCTATGGAGGGTCCGCACGCAATCGATCGACGGTTTTCAGGGCTCCACCACTTTATTTTCCTCCGATGCAAGCACATCCGTTGATCTTGTTTCAAGATCGAATGGTCCTGGGTTGATCGCAGCCTTGCTTTCAATCGTAATCGGAACTTAAAAGATGTGCCACTCCCGGTCTACCCACTCCGCTTTCCGATTCCGATTATCGATTCGGGTCCCACCTCCTGTGGTCTTGTCATCATATTTCACAAGTTTACGCTGCGTTCTTCCTCCACCATTCATGTGTTCCGGTGATGTGTCACGGTTTATGAACCCTTAGCCCCGTTCATCCATTGTCGCTCCATTGTTTTCTGCCTTGTCACCCTCCATTTCTTCATTATGTTCATGTGTTTCCTTTCACCCTGCATTTTCCCAATGTCTCGCCTAATCTGTATTACCGATTCCATGGCCGCTGTTGTATCCACACTCCATATCACCGAGTCATTTCTCTCTAATGATTTGCGGGTTTTGCAGGTTTTAATTTGGCTTTGTTGGCGCTTTAACTTTCCGCCTCCATTGAAAAGATCTGGAGCATAGCAAAGGACATATCATACTGGCGAAATTAAAGGAAGGAGCCGAGGGTAGGTGGGAGAGATGACCGCCATTAAAGAAGACATAGATATGGACTCTCAGAACTCTCCAGATGCGTCCGCCCCGCATTAAAGATCCAGGATTCAAATCCATAGCCGAAGGCCGAGAGTACAATACTGAAATACAGATTATTCCAAATCTCTCACGGCAACAGATTTTTCTTCAGACGCGGGCAATATATTGTATATATTTTATTATTTCTGTCTTGTATATAAGGAGATTGTATCTCCCAGCATTTATTTCATGAACAGGTTGTCCAGTACCATCATTTATAGCCAGTCATTCATAAGAGAAGGCGCGAATGTTTTCCGCCATTGTGATTCAAACTGAGTCATTAATTGTGCCTCGTCTCCCTCCTCCTCGAGAAGTTTCTGTCTTCTCTATAAATAGGAGAAAATAAGATTTTCAAAAGGTTCCAGATTTCTGTCAGCAAATTGTGCAGCGAGAAGACTACTGTGTTCATCCTGTAATATTTCTGTATGAAGTTTCAGAGCCCGTAGGGTCTCAGTGAGGAGGGGTTATAACTGTATTGAGGATTCTAGTCTTTGGTATCTCACAGTATGTAACTTTTCTTATGTGTTAATACATTATCTCTTTTCATGCAATTTGTCCTCTTGTATCATGTTCTAGAATGCGAGTGGCTCACTAGTTTGCAGTAAGGATTCATCTTAAGTGGTGCCCTTTCTGGAATTAGTCAAGCACTTTAAATAGGCCTAGTCATGATATGTTGTTCCATGTTCACTCATTTCATATTTTCTGCTATATTAGTGGCTTAAGGATTCGTAAATTGGTGCACCCTTATGCTAGCTAATATCTTCTTATGTTTCCTCACTGCATTCACTTCCCGATATCTGATTTCTATGATATATTAGTGGAATCGGCCCTCTTTACAGTAAGCGGTATTTTAACTGTCTGATGCTTTCATGCTGAAGTTTTAAATGCTGTTCCTACATTATTCTTATCCTTGTGTCAGCTTCTGAAAGAGATTGGTCCCATTCAAATTTAGTTTCCTTGTTTCAAACAAGAGATAGTAAGTGAGCTCCTTGGACTGACAACCCAAACTAAAAGGGCTCCTTGCTATATTAAGATGTCCTAGGCACTGGTCTATGGCAACTCTAGGCTGTCTCTAGGGGGGTGACAAAATCATCCACAACAAGGATAACCTAGGATATGG